>CAKOAT010091821.1:443637-515494 GCA_932364175.1 Eruca vesicaria subsp. sativa | reverse complement strand
TATTGCAACATTTCCGACAAGGACAGAACATCTTACCACTTTCCTGCGTGAGTGGTGTAGAATCTGCTTGATGCATAAACGTCTCCAACCCTTCGAGAAATTCTTTCGTCACCCTCCCGTTATTATCTCTGTGTGAATACATCCACTTCCGCAACTCGAAAATACTTCCCGGACCGGACATTTTTTTTTTTGTTTGATCTAGCTTATAGCTGATTTTTTTTTTTTGGTGTGTTTCAAATGAATCACATATGGTGGTATTTATAGAAATTTTCGAATCTGAGAATTTACTAGGAAATTTCTAGGAAAAGTAGGTACAAAACACGTTTTTGATTTAAATTCGATATTTTCTATCCATTTCCTCTTAAGTTCGTAGTAACAAATCTTTTCCTCCTAATTTCGTAAAAAACAATTACTAGGAATTTACGAGGAAAAGAATTACTATGACTTTACAAGGAAAATAACTTTTTCCTCGTAAGGGCCTCGTAAGTTTACTTCGAGTTTACGAGGAAACTGTTTTCTCGTAAGTTTACGAGAACTTTACGAAGAAAAGTGGTTTCCTCGTAAACTCGAAGTAAACTCGTAGTATTTTTACGAGGAAATATTTTCCTAGTAAAATTTCCTAGTAATGGCTTAGTTTTCTTGTAGTGGTACCCCTTTCGAGGATCAAGTCGAACGTAGTTCAGTTGATAGATCTGGACCAGAGATCGAACTGCCTGGGCGAGTTTGTCAAGCAATTGAGCGCCAGTCATAGAAACCGAACATGTCGAGAAAAAGCCTAAGTTTCTAAGTGCGGAAAATTCTAGGTCTAGAAAAGTTGTAAAAGTCTCAAATGAGAGCTCTGAAAATCGTCCCTTTGCTCTGTCCTATGCCTCTTGCTTATATACTCCCTTCCTAGGCGGTTTAGTCTTTCCGTTTCTCCCAGATTCGAGTTTAATAGGAATCTTCCATTTATCTCGATCTTTCCTTTTTTCCCGCGGAAATCTTCTATTTATCCTAAAACTTGACATTTATCTTCAAGTTTGACATTTATCTTCTTTCCGCGAGTAAATCGCCAAAACGTCGTCGTATCTTCGGGTTGGACTTCATTTAAAGTCGCGAGTGGCTTTTATCGCGTTTTATGACTTTCCGAGCCGTTTTGCGATAAATCCGTTTTACGACTTTAGACGAGATCGTTTCCTGATACGATGCCGTTTTTGGATAAGTTTCTCGAGTTAATCGTAAAGCTAAGCAATGTTCGATGTTTCGATTAATCGTTGCCGTTTTCTACGATTTACTCGGGGTTTTATTAAAAACGCGTTTTGTACTTTTTTTACGAAAAATATGGAATAAATCGTATAGTTTAGGCAATATTCGGTGTTTCGTTTAACCGTTGCCGTTTTATACGATCTACTCGAGTTCTTTTCGAGAAAACAAAGTTTTACGGTTTTTATCGTAAAACTCGAACGATAGGACGGATCGAGACGAAACAGGAGACATTTCGACCGTGATTCGGAATACGATTGTGTCGAAGGACGTAAGTTTCAAATCGGGGATGCGGGAGATCGAGGCTCCGTATGATCGGTTCAACGTACGGAGAATCGAGCCGGTCCGATCCAGCTCGCCGGTTTGACGAACTGTCCGCGAAATCTCTAGTTCGCCAGCAGGCAAACTAGTCGGAAGTTCCTAGTTTGCCTGCTGGCGAACTAGTCCGGAATCTTCTAGTTCGCCTGCTGGCGAACTAAGCCAAGCTGACTTAGTTTGCCAGTAGGCGAACTAGTCGGGAAGCTTCTAGTTCGCCTGCTGGCGAACTAAGCCAGCTTGGCTTAGTTCGCCAGCAGGCGAATTAGTCGTGACTAGTTCGCGTTTTGCGGTGGTTTCGGTTTTTCGCGGTTTTATAAAAGGATTCTCGAGTTTTATAAAACGGTTTCTCGAGTTTTATAAAACGGTTTCTCGAGTTTTATAAAACGGTTTCTCGAGTTTTATAAAACGATGCTCGAGTTTTATAAAATGATTCTCGAGTTTTATAAAACGATTCTTCGCGTTTTATAAAACGATTCTCGAGTTTTATAAAACGATTCTTCGAGTTTTATAAAACGATTCTTCGAGTTTTACAAAATGATTCTCGAGTTTTATAAAAAGATTCTCGAGTTTCATAAAACGATTCTTCAAGTTTTATAAAACTATTCTCGAGTTTTATAAAACGATTCTTCGAGTTTTGTAAAATGATTCTTCGGGTTTTATAAAACGATTCTCGAGTTTTATAAAATGATTCTCGAGTTTTATAAAACGACTCTTCGAGTTTTATAAAATGATTCTTCGAGTTTTATAAAACGATTTTCGAGTTTTATAAAACGATTCTCGAGTTTAATAAAACGATTCTTCGAGTTTTATAAAACGATTTTTGAGTTTATAAAACGATTCTCGAGTTTTATAAAACGATTCTCGAGTTTTATAAAACGATTCTTCGAGTTTTATAAAACGATTCTTTGATTTTTATAAAACGATTTCTTTTATATTTTCTGCGGAGACTTTTTGCCATTGATTCCGTTGTGACCGATTTTGACACCAACACTATAACAAACCAAATACCTAGATTCAGGTTCCTAGTTAGCAAGTATTGAACATAAGCATTAAGAAAAATTCTATTAATGAATACCACAACAAGCGATCCTGTAGTTGGGGCTAATTCCTCTAACCTATTTGAACCCTAAACCTAAAAGGTAAATTACTTAGACATAGTTAAGCAAATCATAACACAAGCAAACTAAATAAACTTCATAAAATAGCTAGATATATAATGATGGAGTTCCAATCACAAATCTCTCTGGATCTTCTCTCCAACTCTAAAAATCCTAAAAAGACAATAAGAAGACAAGAAAGCTCTCTTTGCCTAAAACAGCTTGGGAACGTATAAATACTTAGGTAAAAACTCGTCAGGGCATAATTATAATTTGGCGAAGTCTTTGGCTTCAAGTCGGCTGGATCACGAATTGGTCTTCCGCGCTTTCGGTGTTGATCGATACTGCTAAGCACATATCGATCGATTATAAATACTTTGTGCCGCTCTTAATGTGTTGGTTGATATCCAAATCGCGTAATTTTCCTAATTCTCACCAAAATGCTCAAAAAAACATCACTTTCTTCAAAAATACTCCTAAACCTATAAATATGCTTAACAACTTCTATAATATAATAGAGGGAAGTTTACTCAAACATAACATATGTTAGGACAATGGACTAGAATCATGCATAACTTTTTTTAATTACTGGCATTTTTTTAATACCAAGCGAGCCCTTTTATTATGTTATGAGAAAAAACATAATTACAAAATTCCATTACTTTTAAATGTCACGTAAGCAAAAATCCGACGCCACGTATGAATTTGCTGCCGTGTTTTCATTAAGTCAGCCATAAAGCGATACAAATGACGTTACAGCTGGGTTATTGTAACGTTGTGACTGTGTTAAACAACACGACTGACTTAAGAGAAACTAGCTGAGTTATATTTAATCAGCCGGAACTGGCTAGATTAATAGTAAATTCATCTTAACTACGGCTGACTTATTAGCAAAAGATTAATTACTAGAATAACATTCATTTGACGGCTGGTTTATTTGATGATACGGATGACTTATGATTTTCCATCCTAATTATTGCTGATTTATTAGCAAAAGATTAATTACTGAAATAGTATTCATGTTTCAGCTGACTTATGTTATACTTGATGTGTTCGTTTATTTAGGCTGAGTTATGTGTTCTTTGGTGGCTGACTTACCGATTTTCTATGTAATCATCCATGTCATTAACTATTACTTGCCATGTCATTACTAACGTTACAACAATAAAATAAGGGGTTATGTTACATATGCTGTGTCTTATTCTTTAGTTGTTATCTTCTTTATCTATCTTCTTCATCTTATTTTTCATCTTTCTTTAAGATCTTATAGATCTGGCAATTATTGTTTCCCGTAACTGGGTGTAAAAAAACATAGATTTAAAAAATTAAAAATCTTTGACGGATCTATTGCTGTCGCCGTCTTCGATGATGGTCGGTTAGAGAAGAAGCTTCCTCTTCTCTAATGTCATGTATGGTTGTTCGACCTCCTGCTGCTCCCTCTCCTATTGGATTTGTCGGCTTGCAAAAGATGAAAGAGTCAGAGAGAGAGAGATCAAGAAGGTAAGTTCCATAAATTTTAAGAAAAAGGAGAAAGGTGAACTAAAAAATAAGAAAAAAAGAGAAGACGAAGACGAAGAAGATGATAAATTTGAAAGTTGATTTTATACGCTTGATGACTCAGATGGTGCATCATCTGAATATGATAACTTTAGTTCATACAATGAGTCTCCAACACATATGTTATAACTAAGTTATGCATACGTTACGGCTGCGTTTCACTCTAAACTATAAACATAAACCTTAAATTTTAAAATAATAAAAGTTGGGAAAGTTAGTAGGTTTAATGTTCAAAAGATAAACCTTATAATTTTATAGCATTATAGTTCTATAATTTTATAATTCTATAGTTTAGGATTTGAGGTTTAGATTTAAGAAAATATTGAAGTTAGAGTTTTGTAAATAAGAATTGTATAAGTGATTGTAAGAGAACATATATCCCAAGACAAGTTAAAGTCTCAACTTGAAAATTCAAGAAACTATTCACATTCAGTTGTTTTATATTCACTCGATATTGATAAGATGATCTTCATACAACTTTTCAAAGTACTTGAATTCAATTTTCCGATTTTAGGGTATGTTTGAGGTTTGGTTGAGTTATATAAATGATACATCTTGGGTTATCTAAACGACACTGTTGAGTTATATAAATATTTTCTGATTTTAGCGTATGTTTGAGGTATGACTGAGTTATATAAACGACATGGCTGAGTTGTGTAAACATAGCATAAGTCAAATACAAAATACACTGTTGAGTTGTGCTTCTTACATAAAAAACAAAAAATATAATTTTCTGTACTACTCCAGTGATAACTTCTCCATGTCTCCAAGCTTCATTGAACTCCTCTGTGTCATCTCTGCTAAATCCGTCACGTATTTCCCTCTCCTCCCTTTTCTTCTTGTTCAATCTTCTCTTTCACTCAGATCTGGAAAAAAAAATAGATTATCCAAATCTGGATATCAAATCATAAACAAACTAAAATGAATAAACTCCACAATTGCCAACTTGGATGTTTTTGGAATGTATTTGCCATTTCTTCTCAAAATGCACACTTTTCATAGCTAGGTTTTTGGAGCCTGGCAGAAGTAACTGAGCCACAACTGAATATGTAAACCAGCCGTAAAATATTAAAATTTTAATATTGTGTTCAGAAGATAAACTATAATTTTGAGGTTCAAATTTAAGAAAATATTAAAGTTTTAATATTGTGTTAAGAGTTGAAAGAATGATTTTGTCCCCACCCAAAATATATTTTTCCCGCTCAAAATACGAAACGTCGCGAAAAAATTACACTTGACGGCTGACTTATAGGAACGTTACGGCTGACTTATACCATTCATATACATTACGACTGAATTATGCATACTTTAAGCTGAGATATACATATGTTACAGCTTAGTTTAATTCTAAACCAACCCTAATCTAAAACCAAGAAACAAAAAAAGCTTGCAGCCGTGTCAACAAAATCTAAACCTAACTAAACTACTGTGTGTTTCTTCCACATAACGGGAGACATGAGGTCATTATTGTTTTCTTCCTTCGCCACCACAGTCCCATTACCACGAGAACTCCGACTTCTTCAAGTCACACAACAGTTTTGTTACCTCCTCCACCAGCAAGCTCCTCTGCCTTGTCCACCTTGCATTAACATGAACAAACTCAAAACACAGAGAAAGATCGAGAGAGATCGAAAGAGAGAGAGGTGACCAGTGTGGTGATAAGCAGTGGTGGTGGCGACTATGGTGAAGACAGAGACCGGCGAAGATGGATCTGAGAAACGGTAACAAGGATGACGTTGGTGAGTATAGATGGCGACGAGCTCAAGAGTTCAATATCCGTGACGACGGCGAAGAACATTCTTCTTCGACACTTTTTCCTCTCCTCCGACAATCTTCTTTTCTTCTTTGATGTTTCTTCTTCTCTCACTTCTAAGATTTACAAACCAAATATACTAAGGCATAAGAAATGAATGATGATGTATGGATCTCTCTTGTTTACAAGACAGAAAGTGAGAGAGATGAAAAGGATCCGAGACTGTGAAGAACTCCCGAAGGAAAGAGAAGAGGAGAAGGAGACATCAAGTAGAAGAGGAGAAGGAGACATCAAGTAGAAGAGAGAAAGTGAAGAAAAAAAAGCATTTTAGACCATTAGATCAAAACTAATCAATGGTCAAGAAATTGTAATCCCTGTACTAAAAAATCAAACCAATGAGAAAGAAGTTAAAACATAACCACAATATGGATTTGTAGTCCTTAGATTAAAACAATCAATGGTTAATGCTCTAATGATGGTTAAAATTGTATTTTATATTAAACTGTATTTTTGATAAAGCTTTAAATTTTAAAAACTTGGATTTCATGATTATATGTTGATTTTTCGATGTGTGGTTTAAATATGAAATTTAAAGTTTAGTGTATATAATTGAGTGAGTTTAGGGTTTCATATATAGTGTTTTGGATTTTGGGTTTTGATTTAAGATTTAAGATTAGTTTTTTTAAACATTTGTAATTAAAATTTATGGTATATGATTTATTAAATTTTGTTTAAAGTTTGAAGTTTAATTTTTTTATGGTATATGTCAAAATATGTGGTTTAGGGTTTAGGGTTAAAGGTTCGAAATAGATACGGTTTGAGATAACTTTTTCAAAATATTTAAATTTATAATTTAATTTAATATTTTTTCTTTAAAATTTAAAATATTATAAAATATTATAAATTTTATTCCAAATATTGAACACGTAGGCTAAAATCAATCAATGATCATGAAAAAACAATATAAATTGTAATTTTACTACTTCTCAATTTGTTCTAAAAATTGCTTAAATTTAAAAAATGTAGTTATGGGTTTAAATCGAAATTTAAAATGGATTTTTAAATTAAAGATTAATTTTAAAACAGATTAAAATTTGAGTTTAACTTTAAACTATTAACCTATACTTGAAATAATAAAAACATCAGATTTAATGTCTAAAGATAAACTTTACAATTCTTATAACTTTATAATTCTATAGTTTATGATTTGAGGTTTAGATTTAAGAAAAAAATTAAAGTTAGAGTCTTGTAAGTAAGAATTGTATAAGTGATTGTAAGAGAACATTAATCGCAATATCAACTCAATTTGAAATTCAAGAAAGTATACACGTTTAGTTGATTTATATTCATTTGATATTTAAAAGATGATCGTCAATATAACTTCTTAAAACACTTAAATTCAGTTCTCCGATTTTAAAGTATGTTTGTTGTATGGCTGATTTATATAAACAATACGACTGAGTTATCTAAAAATTTTCTGGCTTTAGGGTGTGTTTGAGGTATGGCTGAATTATGTAAATGACACGGCTTAGATATATAAACGCCACAACTGAAGATGCAAAGATCAAGTGGACATTCTGATACAGATGCATGTGCAACAACGAATGGATCAGAGTCTACGACATAGTGTGTGCATGTGTATGAACAAGATAAAGACTTGAAGAATGGCTTGGTGATCAAGTTGGAGTTAGCATAAACAAAGACTTTAAGAACAAGCACAAAGAGATTCACCTTGGAGAAGGGAGATCTCGTAAATGGGAAGTTTGCAAAAGACTTAGTATGAGTTTTGGGAACTTACCATATTTGGTTATTTAGTAGATATTGGGAAGATAGGCTAGGGTAGCCGACTTGACTATAATATATATAGAGTCCTGTACGACCTAGATATTAGGGTTGTCACTAGAGTTGTACTCTTAGCATAAGAGTGAGTTTCATAAGCTTGTATTCGATCTTAGGACGTGTGAGGCTTGGGATTCTATTTAAAGAGATACTTGTAAGTTCGATTTAAACGAATACTAGCAAATACACATATCTTTGTAGAGATATTCTCTGGTGTACTTTTTGCTTTACATTTGTGCCATAGTTCTTGCATTTACAGTTGGTATCAGAGCAGTCACCTGCTCGTCTATATAACAGGTGAGATCCTGCGGAAGAAATTGAGAACTATCAAGAACTGGTGTCAAGCGCAAGGGTGATCTTGGATGCATCCAACTATGGGCTGTGGAAGGCTAAAATGAGATCCATTATTCGTAGAATTGATGCTATAGCATGGAAGTCAGTCACGTCATGGTGGGTTGAACCTAAGGTCAAGGATGAAGATGGAGTGGAAACCAACAAACCCGAAGAAGACTGGACTGAAGCTGAACTGAAGTCACCAAAGTTCAACTCGAGAGCACTATCTGCCATCCATCTGAGTGTCACCAAGAAACACTTTGAGCTGATTCAAGGATGTGAGACAGAAAAAGAAGCTTGGGAGATTCTACAGACTCATTTGTAGGAACCTCAAAGGTGAAATTCTCACGGATAGATTTTCTATCATCAAAGTTTGAAAATCTAAAGAGGGGTGAACATGAAACCATTGAAGATTTCAGCGCACAGCTCAGTGGAATTGCACAAGAATCCTTAACTCTAGGAAAGTAGTTTAAAGACAAGAAATTGGTAAATAAATATTTAAGATGTCTTCCTACCAAGTACACAGCGTACAAAGCTGCAATGTCTGTGTCTCTAACACTGATGAAATCGAGTTTGATGAAGTTGTGGGAATGATCAGAGCTCATGAGATGGAACTTGATGGGGGGGAAAGAAAGCGAAGAGTATAGCTCTGGCGTCTCAGGAACTCATTGAAGAAGATGATGAAGAAGATGATTCAGTGAGTCTGATTGTCAGAAGATTTGATAAGGTACTGAGGAGAGTTGAAGCGAATTAGAAGAAGGGTGCTACTCAACGACGTACAAGTGACACTGACAAGCGTGCACCAGAGACAGAGTCAAAGAGTAACAATAAATCTGATGTGCAGTGTCATGAGTGTAAAGGGTTTGGACATTACAAAACCGAGTGTCCAACTGTGAGAAGAAGGGACATCAAGTGTTCCGGGTGCAAAGGAATAGGTCATACACAGCTCGAATGCATCAATGATCAGAAATGTCATTGTGAGAAGTCACTGATCGGAATTGATGAAGCTGATTCTGAAGAAGATAGTGAAGAGGAAGAGCTAAACAACTTTGTGGCATTCTTAGGAATCACTGAGTTTGTTGAAGGAGAGACAGACACATAAGAAGATCAGTCAGGGACAGATGATGATGACATAGAAGACTACCACGGGCTGTGTCAGACGATAGTTCAGCTAGGAAAAGAAAATCTTGGGCTTAAAAATGAGAAAGAAATGAACATTAGAAGAGAGCTAGACAGTGAGAAGAGGAATGGACTGAGAAGCTCATAACTGAAGAGAGAAAATCTGTTGTTAGTAGCTAAAATCCAGACATTGGAAAAAGGGCATCTGAACTACATGAAACACTTGAGCATCAGCGCAAGACCGTCAGAATGCTTACTAGATCTAAGGAATTGGACTCGATCTTGAGCTTGGGGAGGCAAGAAAGCGGTCACATAGGTCTGGGTTACAAAGGATATGGTGCTGCTTAGAAAGAATCAGTCAAGTTTACACCAAGTTCTGGTCTAGAAGGAAGTCAAAAAAAAAAAGAATGTTCATGGTCAACAGACAGAAGAAAGAAGAATTAAAGGATGCTTTCATTGCGGAAAACAAGGTCACGTCAAGACAAAGTTCTATCACTTTCGGGAAAGGGTTAATCATTTGCTGAAGAAAGGGACGTTCTGGTGGAATGGCAATCGAAGTCAAGTCTGGATAAGACGTTCTGATATTACAGAAGTCTAGGTCAGGCAATGTGTCAAACCAAAGACATCTTCGATGTAGTATGGCCCTGGTATCAGAAGATGAGACTCCTTGGTACTTAGATTGTTCTAGACACATACAGGGAAAAGAGAGCACCTCAAAGATGTGAAGGCTATAAAAGGCGGGAGATTCACATTTGGAGATGGAAGCCAAGGTGGGATCAAAAGGAAAGGTCGAACTATTGAAGATAGACCACCGCTAAATAATGTATATCAGGTCAAGGGTCTAAAAGCCAATCTGATCAGTATCAGCAAGTTATGTGGCGAAGGATTGTATGTTTCGTTCACCAACAAAGACTGTAGAGCTGTGGATGGAGACAACAAGACAATTCTGCATGGAGTAAGGTCATCAAACAACTGCTACATATGGCAAAAGTCACTAAGATGTGTCATTGACAGGATGATACACACCTATGGCATCAAAGGCTGGGACACATGAATACTCGACACATGACTGAAATAGTGAAGAAAGGAGTTGTTCAAGGAGTTCCCCAGTTAGGAGATATGGACAAGATGGTGTGTGGTACATGCAATAAGGGAAAACAGATCAAGGTACAACACAAGGCAAGGCAATTCAAGACATTCAGTCTACAGAGCTACTTGATTTGATTCATATGGATTTGATGGGACCCATGCAAACAGAGAGTATAGCAGGGAAGAGATATGTTCTAGTTTTAGTTGATGACTTCTCCAGGTTTACTTAGGTCAGATTCATTCGGGAGAAATCTGATACACTGGAAAGCTTCAAGATATGGGTGCTCCAGATTACTAATAGAAGCAAGAAGTTGAAGCAAATTCGCAGTGATCATGGGGGAGAATTCCAGAATGAAGCTATGACATCGTTCTGCGAGCAGCATGGCATAGTTTATCAATTCTTGGCTCCAAGGACTCCTCAGCAGAATGGGGTAGTTGAGAGGAAGAATCGCACACTCCATGAAATGGCAAGGGTGATGATGCATGGGAATGACGTCTATGATTTATGGAAAGGAAAAACGCCTAACTTGAGCTACTTTCATGTTTTTGGATGAAGGTGCTATATACTGAATGAGAAGGATCATCTCGGGAAGTTTGATGCAAGAAGTAATGAAGGCATGTTCTTGGGATACTCAGGAAATAGCTCAGCATTCAGAGTGTATTACATCAGATCCCTCAAGATTATGGAGTTCGTAAATGTGGTGTTCGACGAGGCTGCTGTGATGAGATGGGATGAAGATGATCACACAGATGAACCCTCAACTACGAAGGAGCAGATCTCATCAGAAACAACGATTGAATCAGTACCCTTCACAGGCGCTCAAGATCAGAATGCAAAACCAAGAGTCCACAAGAATCATTCAGCAGATGATGTTATTGGCAAGATTGATGAGGGAAGAAAAAAAGAGGAATAAAGCTCAACTACAGAGAGATGGTTCAGTCAGCATGTCTTGTCTCCACGATCGAAGCAAAATATCATATTGAGGCACTGGCCGATGAGTTCTGGATTCAGGCCATGCAAAAAGAAATTGAGCAGTTCGTCAGGAATGATGTATGGAAACTGGTTGAAAAACCAACTGATGGAAATTTGGTTGGAACAAAGTGGGTCTTCAAGAATAAGAATAATGAGAACGGTGTTGTGGTTCGATACAAGGCTAGATTGGTGGCTCAAGGATTCTCTCAGATTGAAGGAGTCGATTTTGAAGAAACATTTGCACCTGTAGCAAGACTTGAATCTATTCGATTGTTCATCGGTATGGCATGCATCATGAACTTCACCATTTAGTAAATGGATGTCAAGAGTGCTTTTCTGAATGGTTGGCTTCAAGAAGGAGTATACATGCATCAACCAAAAAGGTTTGAAGATGCAGGAAATCCAAAAGGCGTGTATAAACTGAAGAAAGCACTATATGGACTGAAACAAGCACCACGTGCATGGTATGAGCGGTTGACAAACTTTTTGATCAACAAGGGGTATGGCATAGGGAGTGTTGACAAGACCTTGTTTGTGCTAAACAATTAGACTGGCAGACTGGTGGTTCAAATCTATGTGGATGATATTATCTTTGGTGGAACTTCAAAACTTCTAGTGGATAACTTCACGCAAGAGATGTCTACTGAGTTAGAAAAGAGTATGGTGGGGGAGCTGAAGTACTTCCTAGGATTGCAGATACAGAAAAAAACATAAGGAGTCTTTATTTCTCAAAGCACATATGCGAAGATGCTGATTAAGAAATTTAAGCTGGAACATTGCAATGAAGCAAAAACCCCTATGAGTACTTCTAGCAAAATCTCCAGAGATTAAGATAGTGAGATGGTGGATATCAAGATATACCGCGGAATAATGGGGAGTATACTTTATCTGACAGCAAGTAGACTAGATCTGAGCTTAAGTGTGGGCATCTGTGCACGGTATCAGGCTAAACCAAAGAAGTCTCATCTAGAAGCAGCAAAGAGAATCATCCGATATGTCAAAGGCACTGTGAATTTGGGGATTTTCTACTCCAAAGGGTCTAATGGAAGTTCGGCTGGATACTGTGTGCAGACTGGGCTAGAGGATCGAAAGAGTACAAGTGATGGATGTTTCTTTCTTGGAAACAACTTGATTTCATGCCTGAGCAAGAAGCAGAATTCTGTGTCACCATCTACGGCAGAAGCAGAGTATATTGCTATAGGAAGTATCTGTACACAACTTATGTGGATAAGAAAATGTCTGCTGACTACGGTATGGATTCAGGATCATTCTTGGTATACTGTGACAAAAAGAGCGCTATTGATATCTCAAAGAATCCAGTAAAACACTCAAGGAAAAAGCATATTAACATCCGATACCACTTCATCAAAGAATTGGTTGAGGAACATCAGGTAGTGATTGAACACGTGGCCCCTGAATTACAATTAGCAGATCTATTTACTAAACCACTTGATCTTACTCGGTTTATTGCTCTTAGAAACTCTATTGGGATTTGTGAGATGTAATAAGTTTGTCTCAATGTACATGGTTAATAAAGAAGCTGATGTAGTTGCGCGTAGAGTTCAGATTTTGTCTTGCATCAGAAGTTGTTAAGTGGAAAAGAGCTGCCAAATATGCCATCATACTCCAAAAAGTACAGGTTCCACATAAAGGAAGCAAAAAGCAAAAAAAAAAAAAAGATGATGATATCCGATTCTCTACAACACGAGAAACTAGAAGAGAGTTCAAGAAATATAAACAAGTGAAGAGAAAGCCCCTTCAAGCCTCCTCATGATGAATAAAGATTGAAAACTGAGTTAGGGTACGATGAAGGCATATTCGTGTGAAAGCTACACATATACGACATAATGACCAGATGGTGATCTATAAAGAGCAACGGTGCAGCTGCAGCAGAGCCTATGTCAATTTCTGAACCACGAGACAACCAACCGAAAACAATGAGGTATAATTTGTATATCCAATTTTCGAGTACATAAAATGAATGAACAACAGAGGGACACGTGTTCTCTCACTGCATGCAAATTGTAGACCACAAAAAAAATTCATATGTCTAAGTGGGTGTGTCAGCTTGAGTCATTGAGTGTTTTGTACTAATCTATGGTTTTGAGCTTTACAGCTGCTTTCGAAAGATCCAGTCCAATTGAACCCAAGATTGACATGATGCGACAAGACAAGAGAAAAAGGAAATAGAGATCATGTGTAGATAAATGGGAGATTTCAAATTTTAAATTTGAATATTTCCCATTTATGAGAAAGTGGGAAAATGGATAGTTTCTAGAAAATCGTGGGGAGGTGTATCGATAAAGGAAAGCATCACCCCTTGATAAACCCTAGAAACCTACACATCTCTCTTTCAAATCTCATCGCTCTTCATCCTCAAAGAAAAAAAATTCTTAAGCTCTCTCTCTCCGGCATAAACAATGACCAAAATCGATGAATCTTCAAGCTCTGTCAAGAAACAATCCACCGCAGCACCACCACCAAGAATGTTGGGTCTCATCTCTGAAGCCTACTTGTCACATGCAGAAGATGATGCTGGGTCACAAGCTACCCAAGAAGAAGCAATTTAAGCAGAGGAGAAACTTTTTGGGAGGGATCGATCACCAGAAGCTATCCTAGTAGAAGCTCAGATCCAAGAACCAGATGAATCGCTCAGAAAATCTCAAGGGAAGAAGAAGGCTGACGCATCTATTGACCTTAAGACATGTAAGATACAAGAGATGAAGATTGTCGGTGTCAAAAACCGTAATCTCGAAATCAACGTCTACGATAACTTCTGTAAAAGATGGAATCATTGCTTTCCGCAAAAGTTATTTTATAAAACTCGAGAAATCGTTTTATAAAACTAGAAGAATCATTTTATAAAACTCGAGGATCGTTTTATAAAACTCGAAGAATCGTTTTATAAAACTCGAGAATCGTTTTATAAAACTCGAAGAATCATTTTATAAAACTCGAGGATCGTTTTATAAAAAGTCGAAGAATCGTTTTATAAAACTCGAGAATCGTTTTACAAAACTCGAAGAATCGTTTTATAAAACTCGAGAATCGTTTTATAAAACTCGAAGAATCGTTTATAAACTTGAAGAATCGTTTTATAAAACTCGAAGAATCGTTTTATAAAACTCGAAGAATCGTTTTACAAAACTCGAGAATCGTTTTATAAAACTCTAAGAATCGTTTTATAAAACTCGAGAATCGTTTTATAAAACTCAAAGAATCGTTTTATAAAACTCGAAAAATCGTTTTATAAAACTCGAAGAATCGTTTTACAAAACCGCGAAAAACCAAAACCGCCGTAAAACGAGAAGTAGCCTCGCCCCGGCTAGCTCGCCCAACGGCGAACTAAGCCAAGCCGGCTTAGTTCGCCGGTGGGCGAACTAGCCTCGTCTCGGCTAGTTCGCCCAACGGCGAACTAAGCCATGACCGACTTAGTTTGCCGTTGGGCGAACTAGCCTCGTTCCGGCAAGGAGCGTCCCGGACAATTCGCCAACCGGCGCGCTGGATCGGTCCGGCTCAGTTCGCGAACCGACCATCCCGAGCCTCGTTCTCCCGTATCCTCGATTCAGTGCTTACGTCCTTCGATACGGTCGTGTTCTGAACATCGGTCAAAATGTCTCCCGTTTCGTCTCGATCCGACTTATCGTTCGAGTTTTACGATAAAAACCGTAAAACTATGTTTTCTCGAAAAGAACTCGAGAAAATCGTATAAAACGGCAACGGTTAAACGAGACACCGAACATTGCCTAAACTATACTATTTATTCAAGATTTTTCGTTAAAATCATAAAAAACGCGTTTTTCATAAAAACGTCGAGAAAATCGTAAAAGAACGGCAACGATTAACCGAGAAACAAACGTAGCTAAACTTTACGATTAAATCGGGGAATTTACTAAAAACGGCATCGGATCAGGAAACGATCTCGTATAAAGTCATAAAACGGATTTATCGTAAAACGACCCGAAAGGTCTCAAAACGCGATAAAAGTCCGTCTCACAATCTCAACGAAATCTAACCCGAAGATACGATAACTTTTTGATGGTTTACTCGCCGAAGAAAGATAAATGTCATGTTTGAAGATAAATGGCAAGTTTGAAGATAAATAGAAGATTTCCGCGGGAAAAAAGGAAGGATCGAGATAAATGGAAGATTCCCGATAAACTCGAATCCGGGAAAATGGAAAGACTGAACCGCCTGGGAGAGGAGTATATAAGCCAGATGCATAGGGAAAGAGCAAGGGGACGAAAATTAGACCTAAAAAGGCGGCTGTTAGCTTAGGAATTTAGGACTTAGCGTTTAGACTAGCAATCCAGATCCTTAGAACGTTTCGACGTCTAAGTTCTTCAATTCTGTTTTGTAACAGTTGTCGATCTCTTACTTAATAAAAGCTTTCATACAAATTCTTTATTCTCTGTTCTTCGTTATTCATCCATATTTTGTTAATTTCGTTTGTTTTAGTGATTTCCGCAGAGATCCAGGACCTCGGGAAAATTAGGGCTTTCTCTAAGTTTCCATATTTGACGGAAAATTGACAGTGTAGATTTTGGTTCCCACAGTTTGGCGCTAGAAAGAGGGGGGGGGGTCGGATTCTCTTACACAATAATCGCTAGAACGAACGAGAAAAACATGCCTAATCTGAACGGTGACGTCATCTCGTTCGAGAAAAGAGCAACGATCGATTCGATCAAACCTCTCAACGATATTCTCGTTATTGAGCTGACGATCCAGAATATGGATGTCGCGAGTATATTAGTCGATACCAGAAGCTCGGCTGACATCATCTTCAAAAATACTCTTAAGAGAATGGAAATCAATCTGTCTGAAATCGCGGAAAACGTAAGTCCGCTAGTAGGACTCTCGGGGGAGATCACCATGACCCTCGAAATGATCAACCTGACGGTTCGCGCCGGGAGCATAGTGAAAACGTCGAATTCCAAGTCGTCGATCGACCCATGTCTTACAACGCAATCGTAGGGACACCATGGTTAAATTCGAATCAAGCAATTCCGTCGACGTACCATATGTGTCTCAAGTTCCCGACTCCGTGCGGGATCGAGACTATATGGGGAAATCGGAGGACCTCGCAAGTTTGCTACGCCGCGGATTTAAAACGAAAAAATCTGCCAGTCGATGTTTCTTCCAAAAAGAAAAAGAAGTCGATGGCCCTTGACAACGCCCCTGAGCAAGATAAAACGGAACTCTTCTGGCAGTTGCGAGCAGCCGAGGCTTTGGAAGGTAAACGCGAGCCAACCTGCGAACCTGTCATCTCAGTGTGCATCGACGAGAATTTTCCAGAACGCTGCGTCGAATCAGTGCAAACCTGAGCGAGGCCTTAAAAGTCGAACTCCTGACTTGTCTTAAGCGAAACTTGAACAAGTTCGCTTGGACTGCGGAAGATATGCCAGGAATCGACATCAACATCACATGCCACGAATTTAACGTTGACCCAACATCCAAACCCGTCAAACAAAAAAGACGAAAGCTGGGGCCAGAACGCGCCGAAGCGGTCATCAGCGAAGTCGACAGACTCCTCAAAGTAGGATCGATCACGGAAGTTTGGTATCCTGACTGGCTCGCCAATCCCGCCGTCGTGAAGAAGAAGAACGGAAAATGGCGCGTTTGCGTCGATTTCACCGATCTCAATAAAGCGTGTCCAAAAGATAGCTATCCGCTGCCACACATCGATTGTTTGGTCGAGGCAATCGCGGGAAACAAACTATTATCTTTCATGGACGCCTTCTCGGTGTACAATCAGATCATGATGAACCTTGACGATTGGAAAAAAACCGCATTCATAGCTGATCGCAGAACTTACTGCTATTAAGTGATGCCTTTCGGCCTTAAGAACGCTGGTGCGACTTACCAACGACTCGTCAATCGCATGTTCGCCGAACAGCTCAGAAAAACAATGGAAGTGTACATCGACGATATGCTTGTTAAATCACTCGAAGAGCGAGATCAAGTCGTGCACCTCCAAGAATGTTTCGAAAGGCTCAACCTTCCTAACATGAAGTTGAACCCTGAGAAGTGTTGATTCGCCGTCGCATCCGGAGAATTTCTAGGGTACCTCGTCACTTACCGCGGGATCAAGGCCGATCCGAAACAAATCACGGCATTGATAGAAATGGTTTCTCCCTGAACAAAACACGAAGTACAAAGATTGACCGGCAGGGTCGCAGCACTTAATCGTTTTATCTCTCGATCAACAGAAAAATGTCTACCTTTCTACGAAACATTAAAAGGAAACAAAAAGTTCGAATGGTCCGAAGAATGCGAGAAAGCTTTCCAACAGCTAAAACATTACCTAGCTACCCCGCCAGTACTCGCGAAACCTGTAGAAGGAGAACCATTATTCCTCTATATCGCAGTATCGACGACCGCCGTGAGTGGCGTCCTTATTCGGGAAGAACACGGCGAACAAAAGCCAATCTTCTACGTAAGTAAGACGCTACTGGACGCAGAGACGCGATATTCGATGGTGGAGAAATTGGCTTTGGCCGTAGTCATGTCAGCAAGAAAACTGAGACCATATTTCCAATCTCACACCATCGTCGTGCCCACCTCATTCCCTCTCCGCACCATTTTGCATAGTCCCAGCCAATCGGGAAGATTAGCAAAATGGGCGATCGAGCTGAGTGAGTACGATATTGAATATCGCGCAAAGACTTGCGCGAAATCGCAAGTACTCGCGGACTTCATAGTGGAACTCCCAATGGGAAGCACGTCCAACCAAGAGCTGAACTCGACTTGGATCTTATACGTTGACGGATCCTCATCCAAACAAGGCTCTAGGATAAGCATCCGACTCGCATCCCCAACGGGAGAAGTATTGGAACAGTCATTCCGATTAATTTTCCACGCTTCAAACAACGAAGCCAAGTATGAGGCCTTGATCGCAGGACTACGATTAGCTCACGGACTAAAGATTCGTAATCTTCACGCGTACTGCGACTCCCAGCTATTGGCTAGTCAGTTCAACGGAGAATACGAAGCAAGGGACGAGAGAATGGAAGCATATCTGATCTTGGTAAAAGATCTGACCCAGAAGTTCGATCAATTCGCCCTGACTAGGATCCCTCGTGCGGAAAATGCCCATGCAGACACCTTGGCCGCCTTGGCATCCAGCTCGGATTTTGGTATGAGCAGGGTAATTCCCGTTGAATTCTTCAAACATCCTAGCATCGGACCACCCATAGTCATAAACCTGATCAATGAACCAGAGGGCGATATGGACGAAAACCATCCAGCCAAAGATCATTCCGATTACGGGTTCGATCGTCCGTGGATGGAAACAATTCTCTCATACATAACCAACGGAGAATTTCCACCGGAAAAATGGGCGGCCCGGAAAATAAAAACTCAGGCCGCACGGTATGTTGTAGTTGAAGGAGAACTTTACAAATGGAGATTCTCCGGACCACTAATGACTTGCGTACAAGGGGAGAAAACGCAGCGGGTAATTAAGGAAGTGCACTTTGGATCTTGCGGAAACCATTCCGGCGGAAGATCCCTCGCAATAAAAATCAAGCGCCACGGATATTTCTGGCCAACGATGATAAAAGATTGTGAAGATTTTTCGCAAAAATGCGAGAAGTGTCAGCGGCACGCTCCGACTATTCACCAACCTGCCGAAGTTCTTTCATCTATCTCGGCGCCATATCCGTTCATGCGATGGTCGATGGAAATAGTCGGGCCAATGCATGCGTAAAAAAAAAACACTTCCTTCTGGTTCTGACCGACTTCTTCTCTAAATGGGTCGAAGCCGACTCTTACGCAAGCATCAAAGACGCCCAAGTAGAAAGTTTCGTATGGAGAAACATAGTCTGTAGACATGGAGTACCATATGAAATCGTAACGGATAATGGATCTTAATTTATCTCGACTAGATTCGAAGCTTTTGGCGAAAAATGGATGATACGATTGACCAAATCAACTCCAAGATATCCTCAAGGCAACGGACAAGCCGAGACCATTAATAAAACTATCCTCGACGGTCTCAAGAAACGCCTCGACGCCAAAAAGGGAAAGTGGGCCGAAGAGCTCGAAGGAGTTTAATGGTCGCACCGCACAACCCCGAGGCGAGCGGCGGGCGAAAGTCCTTTTGCCCTTGTATACGGAACGGAATGCATGATTCCCGCGGAAGTCGAATTTCCAGAAGTACGTAGAAGGCTGCTTCCAGAAAGAGAAGAGTCAAACAACTCAATGCTTCTCGACGAACTCGATCTGATTAACGAACGACGGGATCAGGCACTCGTTCGAATTCAAAACTATCAGCAAGCGGCCGCAAAGTACTATAACGCAAACGTACGCGGCCGCAGATTTCATGAAGGCGAACTAGTCTTACGAAAAGTCTTCCAAAACACCGCAGAACGAAATGCCGGTAAGTTGGGAGCAAACTGGGAAGGACCGTACAAGGTCATAAAGGTAGTCCGGCCTGGAGCATACGAAATCGCGAACATGCAGGGCACCAAAATTCCCAGATCCTGGAACGCGATGCATCTCAAAAAATACTATCACTAGGCGACGCGCCCGCAAAACACTGAACTACGAGATGGCTTGATCCCCTTAAAGGGTACGTAGGCATCTTGTCGCAAAGCAAGACCAGCCGCCCCCCTCGTTAGAAAGGGGGGGGAGTAGGTGAGTATACGTACTCTCGTATACTCCCGATATTTCAAACTCTCAAAATTTCAAACTCGAAAAAACGACATTCTGAATATAGCGAGACGTCGCCGATGTTCGGAAACTGTTCCTCTCCAAAAATAACAAATAGTCCACCCCGACTATAAAACACACACAACTTCTTAATATACAATCCCTTCGCAAAGGTCTAAACTACGTAAACATCTATCACTTAAAAATAGTTTGTTGCTGATCACAACAAACTCACAACAGTCCTAAACAAACTTAAGTTATCTCACAGAGAAAGCTCTCGAACACCCGACACAAGGGTAATAACGCTATAAAAGAAATCCAAACTTTTGGTCGGCACTGCCGGGCAACTTAGAAATTGTTCCCGGTGAGATGCTCGGTTCCAACCAGACGAATCGTATAAGCCGAGAACATATCGCGGATTCTAAATCGGTATGGAATTAGGTTAAAATCGCAACAGGCAAAACGAAAGCCGACTAGTCATCGCACAGCCTCAATCCGAAAGTAAACCTAGGTCTTGCCCTAAACCCAGCACACTGGTCGCTAACGTGTCAAGGCATGAATCGAGATCCTAAAGGCATGTCTCTTCGTCTATATCTAAACGTTCACTCAATTTGCTAAGCATCCTAAAACGAGCAAAAAAATAAGGCGATACCCTAAGGGAAAGGAATGCGAGACGACAACTCGTGGACCTCCCTCAATACCAACTCGAAGCAACAAGTTTAAACGAAAAACTGATTGTTCATTACGAAAACAAAAGTTGCCGAAGCAACAAGGGATTCAAAGCTGTAAAAGGCCAGTCCCGAACAAGTACAAAAGCCATAGTCGGCCAAACGCATAAAGATCTAATTTTTTAAAAAAAATCCCGTACGAGACTACATCTTCAAACATCCTCCGCACACGGAGCCTCATCCTCATCTATCGCGTTACCTTCACCTTCGACAGCAACCTCCGGGTCATCATTCTCGTCAGCATCAGGCTGAGGCACGTTTTCGGCAGCAAGAGCTGGATCGGAATCACTTCCCTTGACATGAATAAATCCTTCAGTCACGCGGACAGCCGATTCCTCAAAACTCTTCATCTTGCGCTGAAGTCTGCGCAGCTCCGAAGCCTTGGACTTCTTTGCATCCTTCGCCTTGATCACAGAGATCGCGGTCTTTCCGAGATCGCGCTCCAGATCGCTAATCCTAGCCTCGAACCGAGACACCTCCGCGGAATGCACGTCCTCTATCACCTTCAGTTTCCCCTCGAGCTGAGCAGACCTCTCCTTCGACTCAGCAAACTCCTTGGCTAAACGCTTAACTTCGGACCCACACTCTTTGATCATCCCATCGATCAACGAAACAAACTAGAAAAACCAAGATAGACGGTCAGATACGAATATATTCTTCTAAATGTATGATTGCGAACTTGTACCTTGGTACGCTGTTGCGACATCAAAACCGAGCTTGGCGCCTTGCTAGACGAAGCTCCGGTCTCGGGACCCTTTACGCCTCTCTTTCTCTTGGGAGCATCGGGGTTCGGACAAGTTCTCTTACGACCTTTGGCTGAAGCAGGCAGCGTCGCGCTAAGCGCCGGAAGTCCCAGAACAATCACCCTCTTGGCCGGAGGAGGAGGCCTCAGAATCGTAACCGGGTCAACCGCAGTAGGAGCTGTAACCGGCTCGACTGCGACAAGAGTCGTAACCAATTCGACGACGGTGAGAGCCGCAACCGGTCTGACCGCGGTAGGAGCCACAACCGATTCTACCATGGTGGGAGCTACGACCATTCCGACCTCAGCAGAAATAGCAACATTTTCGGCTGCAACAAGGGGCGGAACAACAGACACACCTGACGGTTCAATAGCAACGCCCGTCGAGGAGTCCACTATCGTATCCGTCGTTTCGTCCAAGATAGCCTTGACCTCTCTCGAAAGAATAGATGGATCCACCGGGGGTACGCCACTCGACACGGCATCCTCCTTAGCATCGCTGCGGTCCATCTCGTCTTGAAACAAGAGAAACTCGGAAATCCGAGCATCCTGCGGATGTGCCATAGGGTTGTCACCATATGGGACCTCACAGTTTTGTTGATCACCTTGGGAAGAAGACATCTTGAAATTTTTCTAGAGAGAAGTTGGAGAGAAACTTGAGAGATGGAAGATATGAGAAGTAATGATCCAATATTTATAGAAAAGAAGAGCCTGTCCCTCGTAAAAAGAAAAATCACAGCCGGAGATTCTGATTAAAGCAACTCCATTCGCCTGCAAAAACTTTCTCCGGAATTTGCGAGCTGGGGGGCTAACTGTTGGTGTCAAAAACCTTAATCTCGAAATCAACGTCTACGATAACTTCTGTAAAAGATGGAATAGTTGCTTTTCGCAAGAGTTATTTTATAGAACTCGAGAAATCGTTTTATAAAACTAGAAGAATCATTTTATAAAACTCGAGGATCGTTTTATAAAACTCGAAGAATTGTTTTATAAAACTCGAGAATCGTTTTATAAAACTAGAAGAATCATTTTATAAAACTCGAGGATCGTTTCATAAAAACTATAAGAATTGTTTTATAAAACTCGAGAATCGTTTTACAAATCTCGAAGAATCATTTTATAAAACTCGAAGAATCGTTTTATAAAACTCGAAGAATCGTTTTATAAAACTTGAGAATCGTTTTATAAAACTAGAAGAATCATTTTATAAAACTCGAAGAATCGTTTTATAAAACTCGAGAATCGTTTTATAAAACTCTCAAAGAATCGTTTTATAAAACTCGAAGAATCGTTTTACAAAACCGCAAAAAACCGAAACCGCTGTAAAACACGAAGTAGACTCGCCTTGGCTAGCTCGCCCAACGGCGAACTAAGCCAAGCCGGCTTAGTTCGCCGGTGGGCGAACTAGCCTCGTCCCGGCTAGTTCGCCCAACGGCGAACTAAACCATGACCGACTTAGTTCTCCGTTGGGCGAACTAGCCTCGTCCTGGCTAGTTCGCCCAATGGCGAACTAAGCCATGACCGGCTTAGTTCGCCGTTGGGCGAACTAGCACCGTCCCGGCTAGTTCTCCCAACGGCGAACTTAGCCATGACTGACTTAGTTTGCCGATGGACGAACTAGCCTCGTCCCGACTAGTTCGCCCAACAGCGAACTAAGCCAGTTAGGCTTAGTTCGCCGTTGGGCGAACTAGGAGCGTCCCAGACAGTTTGCTGACCGGCGAGCTAGATCGGTCCGCCTCGGTTCGCCGAACGTCGAACCGACCATCCCAAGCCTCGATCTCCCGTATCCTCGATTCAGTGCTTACGTCCTTCGATACGGTCGTGTTCTGAACCACGGTCAAAATGTCTCCCGTTTCGTCTCGATCCGACTTATCATTCGAGTTTTACGATAAAAACCGTAAAACTTTGCCTAAACTATACAATTTATTCGAGATTTTTCGTTAAAATCATAAAAAACGCGTTTTAATAAAAACGTCAACAAAATCGTAAAAGAACGGCAACGATTAACCGAGAAACGAACGTAGCTAAACTTTACGATTAACTCGGGAATTTACTAAAAACGGCATCGGATCAGGAAACTATCTCGTATAAAGTCATAAAACGGATTTATCGTAAAACGACCCGAAAGTCTTAAAACGCGATAAAAGTCCGTCTCGCAATCTTAACGAAATCTAACCCAAAGATACGATAACATTTTGATGGTTTACTCGCCGAAGAAAGATAAATGTCAAGTTTGAAGATAAATGGCAAGTTTGAAGATAAATAGAAGATTTTCGCGGGAAAAAAAGGAAGGATCGAGATAAATGGAAGATTCCCGATAAACTCGATTCCGGGCAAAATGGAAAGACTGAACCGCCTGTGAGAGGAGTATATAAGCCAGAGGCATAGGGCAAGAGCAAGGGGATGAAAATCAGACCTAAAAAGGCGGCTGTTAGCTTAGGAATTTAGGACTTAGCGTTTAGACTAGCAATCCAGATCCTTAGAACTTTTCGACGTCTAAGTTCTTCAATTCTCTTTTGTAACAGTTGTCGATCTCTTACTTAATAAAATATTTCATACAAATTCTTTATTCTCTATTCTTCCTTGTTCATCCATATTCTGTTAATTTCGTTTGTTTTAGTGATTTCCGCAGAGATCCTGGACCTCGGGAAAATTAGGGTTTTTCTCTAAGTTTCCATATTTGACGGAAAATTGACAGTGTGGATTTCGGTTCCCACAAAGATTATAATCAGTTTAAGATAAGAAAGACTTGTATGGCCGTACATGTGTATGGAATAGTGTGGCTGTCAAGTAATACATCCATGACCTTGAAGAAACTTGGGAGGTAAGGAACTTTGGTGATCTTGCCTAGTTTGAATCCCCAGAAGAGTCTTGACCGTTGGAAAGAAAGGAGACAAAAGGAAGGAATTGTTTATAGTATTGTTCACATGTTCTACTTAAGGAGAGAAGCCTTGGTGACTGTTTATCACCTGTCCCTATCTCTCAGCAAGAGACAACAATTGTTTAGTGTTTTACATTTGTTTATTCCTTCTTGTACTATGGCATCTTGCCTACTTAAGCCATGTATTGTAGATCATTCATAAGGAAGGAATAAAGATCTTTCTTACTCTTTTACTCTCTCGACAAAAACACAATACTTCCTTCTCTCTCTTACTCTCACGGATCCAACACTCATTTCCTCTGTTGTTCTTACACTTATCACACTTGTTCTTCACAAAACTCACATGGTATCAGAGCTTTAAGCTCCTGAACCTCTTATTCACTTCCGCAAACACACTTTGTTCTACTCACTCTCTCTTTTCAACCGATTAAAATCTCATTTGTCTCAAAAACACTCAAGAACACTCTTTGGACCAGTGGTTAATAACCTTGCCAAAGCTTGTTCTTGGTCTTTCTTGGTCGATTCTTACTCACAAAGATCTTGTATTTGCTTCTCTCATTTTTGTTCCTGTCCATACTCGTTTCATTTCACTCTCACGATTTGTTTCACCTATTACCCACTAGACAATAACAAGAAAAGATGGAGCACCAACACTACCAACCTATTTCGATTCCGGAGCTAACTACATTACTTAGTCAAGGTTGGCTAAGACTGCTCTTGGAGGATGAGGCTTATGGGGCCACATCACCACGAGTGAAGCACTAAGGAAAATCACCCAAGGAGCTGACGGCAAGGAGGTTGTCGAGGTGGATGAAGGCAAATAGGAACATGAAGATCTCATGGTGCTATCCATCTTACAAGGCTCTCTTGATACTCCAGTTATGGAGGCTTACTCACATTGTGAAACGGCAAAACAGCTTTGGGAAATCTTAAAAAAGGTCTAGGGAAACACTTCAAACCTGACCAGGATATTTGAAGTGAAGAGAGCTATCAACAACCTCTAGCAAGAAGAAATGGACCTCACCAAGCATCTTGGGAAGTACAGCCAGTTGTGGTCAGAGCTTGAGATGCTGAGACCAAGTACCACTGATCCTAACATCCTCGAGGAAAGGCGTGAGCAGGACAAGGTCTTTGGACTGCTTCTCACATTTAATCTAAGCTTCAACGATCTGCTAAAGCATATTCTAAGGAGCAAAGAGCTGCCAAGCTATGATGATGTATGCTCTCAGCTCCAGAAGGAGTTAGGCTCAGATGGGCTGTTTGGTGGAAAGGGTGAACTATCCATGGCACACAAGGCTGAGAAAGTGGAGACACCAGTGGCTAACAAGACAGCTTACAAGCCTGGTGGAGATAGATATGGTGGAGAGAGGCGTCCGAGTCTTTGTGACCATTGCAAGAAGCGTGGTCACATTAAAAGAAATTGCTGGACTGTGGGAACCGAACTTCACCTACTGTCAAGATTACGTAAATATAGGAATTTATTGTAAACCCTAATTTCCTAGAGGCCCAGGCTATCTGCGGAACCGCACACAAGCAATCAAGAACACAATATGAATAAGTAAAAGAGATGTAAAAGAAAGCGAGATTGAGAGCAAGAAGGATCTTATTCCTAATTCGCGTAAGAGTGGTACAACAAAAGTAGCCTTAGCTGCGTGAGCCGTCGGCGAGATTCCTAACCCTAGCAATCTAAGACTAAAACCCTAGTTGAGACGCAGCTCGATAACAAAAACGAAAATATTCCTAAGTGCTAAGTTTGGTGGTGGAAGCTCTGAAAACTCGCCCTCTGCTTCTGTCCTCTACCTTTTTCTTATATACTCCCTTCCTAGGCGGTTTACTCCTTCCTTTTCGCCCAGATTCGAGTTTATCGGGAATCTTCCATTTATCTCGATCTTTCCTTTTTCTGTGCCGAAATCTTCTATTTATCTTCAAACTTGACATTTATCTTTCTTCTGTGAGTAAATCTTAAAACCTTCATTGCATCTTTGGGCTGGATTTTGTTTAAAGTCGTAAGTGGGCTTTTATCGCGCGTTTGGGCTGTCCGAGCCGCTTTGCGATAAAAACAGTTTTACGATTTTAGACGAGATCGTTTCCTGACACGACGGTGCTTTTATAGGATTTCTCGAGTTGATCATATAGTTGGACAATGTGGGAACCGAAATCCACACTGTCGATTTTCCGTCAAATATGGAAACTTAGGATGAAACCCTAATTATCCCGAGGTCCTGGATCTCTGCGGAAATCACTAAAACAAACGAATTTAAAAGAATATGGATGAACAAAGAAGAACAAAGGAATAAGAACTTGTATGAAAGCTTTTATTAAATGAAGAATCAACAACTGTTACAAGAAGAATTGAAGAACTTTCTAAGGGTCTAGATTGCTATTCAAAACGCTAAGTCCTAAATTCCTAAGCTAGCAGCCGTCTTTTTAGGTCTGATTTTCGTCCCCCTCTTCTGCCCTGCGCCTCTGGTTTATATACTTCTTGCCTTGACGGTTCGATCTTTCCATTTTGCTCGGATTTGAGTATATCGGGAATCTTCCATTTTTCTCGATCCTTCCTTTTCTTCTGCGGAAATCTTCTATTTATCTTCAAACTTGCCTTTTATCTTCCGTCTGCGAGTAGACCGTCAAAGCGTTATCGTATCTTCGGGTTTAATTTCGTTAACGTCGCGAGATGGGTTTTTATCGTGTTTTAGGACCTTTCGGGCCGTTTTACGATAAAAACCTTTTTACGACTTTAACGAGACCGTTTCCTGATCCGATAACGTTTTTTTACGATTCTCTCGACGTTTTTTATTAAAAACGTGTTTTTTACGATTGTAACGAGAAATCTCGAATAAATCGTATAGTTTAGGCAATGTTCGGTGTTTCGTTTAACCGTTGCCGTTTTATACGATTTCCTCGAATTCTTTTCGAGAAAGCGAAGTTTTACGGTTTTTATCGTAAAACTCGAACGATAGGTCGGATCGAGACGGAACGGGAGACGTTTCAGCCGTGGTTCAGAATGCGACCGTGTTGAAAGACGTATGTTTCGAATCGGGGATGCGGGAGATCGAGGCGAGGGATATCCGGGAAGTCTCTAGTTCGTCCTAGTTCGCGTTTTACGGCTGTTTCGGTTTTTTTGCGGTTTCGTAAAACGATTCTTCGAGTTTTATAAAACGATTCTTCGAGTTTTATAAAACGATTCTTTGAGTTTTATAAAACGATTCTCGAGTTTTATAAAACGATTCTTCGAATTCTATAAAACGATTCTTCGAGTTTTATAAAACGATTCTTCGAGTTTTATAAAACGATTCTCGAGTTTTATAAAACGATTCTTCGAGTTTTATAAAACGATTCTCGAGTTTTATAAAATGATTCTTCGAGTTTTATAAAACGATTCTCGAGTTTTATATAACGATTCTTCGAATTTTATAAAACGATTCTTCGAGTTTTATAAAACGATTCTTCGAGTTTTATAAAACGATTCTCGAGTTTTATAAAACGATTCTTCGAGTTTTATAAAACGATTCTCGAGTTTTATAAAACGATTCTTCGAGTTTTATAAAATGATTCTCGAGTTTTATTAAAACGACTTTCAGTTTTAATAAATGACTTTTGCGGAAAGTAATGATTCCAGAAGTTATCGTAGACGTCGATTTCGAGATTACGGTTTTTGACACCAACAGTTAGCCCCCCAGCCTGCAATTCCTTGAGGAAATTTTGCGGGCGGATGAAGTTAGTTTTTAAATCGAAATCTACGGCTAAGATTTGTCTCATTACGAGGAAGAGCTCTTTTTCTTTTTTTATAAGTATTGGATCATTACTTCTCATATCTTCCACCTCTCAAGTTTCTCTCCAACTTCCCTCTAGAAAATTTTTTAAGATGTTTTCTTCCCAAGGTGATCAACAAAACTGTGAGGTCTCATCCAATGACAACCCTACGGAACATCCGCAGGATTCTCGGATTTCTGAGTTTCTCTTGTTTCAAGACGAGATGGACCGTAGCGATGCTGAGGAAGATGCTGCGTCGGGCGACGTACCTTCGGTAGATCCATCCGTCCTTGCGAGAGAGGTCAAGGCTATTTTGGACGAAACGACCGATACGGTAGCGGATTCTTCGGCGGGCGCTACTATCGAACCGTCGGGTGCGCCTGCTGTTTCGCCCCTCCTTGCAGCCGAAAACGTTGCTACTTCTTCTGAGGTCGGAATAGCCGTAGCTCCCCTCACGGTGGAGTCGGTCGTGTCTCCGACCATGGGCGAAACGGTTGCGACTCTTACTGCTGTCGAATCAGTTACGACTCCTGCCGCAGTTGGACCAGCTGCAGCTCCTGCTGTGGCTGATCCAGTCACGATTCTAGGGCCTCCTGCTCTGGCCAAGAGGGTGATTGTCCTGGGACTTCCGGCGCTTAGCGCGACGCTGCCTGCTTCTGCGAAAGGCCGCAAGAGAACTCGTCCGAACCCTGATGTTCCCGCGAAAAAGAGAGCCGTGAAGGGTTCCGAGACCGGAGCTTCGTCTAGCAAGACACCGAGCTTGATGTCGATGTCGCAGCAGCGTACCAAGGTACAGGTTCGCAAACATACGTTTTTAAGAATATATTCGTAGCTGACCATCTTTCTTGGTTTTTTCAGTTTGTTTCGTTGATCGATGGGATGATCAAAGAGTGCGGGTCCGAAGTCGAGCGTTTAGCCAAGGAGCTAGCCGAGTCGCAGGAGAGATCAGCTCATCTCGAGGGAAAATTGAAGGTGATTGAAGACGTGCGTTCCGCGGAGGTGTCTCGACTCGAAGCTCGGATTAGCGATCTGGAGCTTGATCTTGGAAAGACCGCGGTTTCTCTGATCAAGGCGAAGGATGAAAAGAAATCCAAGGCTTCAGAGCTGCGCAGGCTTCAGCGCAAGATGAAGAGTTTCGAGGAATCAGCTGTCCGTGTGACTGGAAGATCTATTCCTATCGAGGGAAGTGATTCCGATCCGACTCTTGCTGCCGAAGACGTACCTCAGCCTGATGCGGACAAAGGTGACGACTCGGAGGTTGCTGTCGGGGATGAAGGTAATGCGATGGACGAGGGTGAGGCTCCGTGCGCGGAAAATGTTTGAAGTTGTAGTCTCATAGGAGACTTTTTTAAAAATTAGATTTTTATGTATTTGGCCGAGCGCGGCTTTTGTACTTGTTCGGGACTGGCCTTTTATGGCTTTGAATCCCTTGTTGCTTCGGCAACTTTTTATTTTCGTAATGAACAATCGGTTTTTATTTAAACCTTCCGTTTGGAGTTGATATTGCGGAAGGTCCGCGAGTTGTCATCTCGCATTCTGTTCCCTTAGTGGATCGCCTTGTTCGTTTGCCCGTTTTAGGATGTTTAGTAAATCGAGTGAGCGTTTAGATATAGACGAAGAGACATGGCTTTAGGATCTCGATTCATGCCTTGAGATGTTAGCGACCAGTGTGCTGGGTTTAGGGTAAGACCTAGGTCTATTTTCGGATTAAGGCTGTGCGATGACTAGTCGGCTTTCGTTTTGCCCGTTGCGATTCTAACCTGATTCCATGCCGATTTAGAATCCGCGATAGGTTCTCGGCTTATATGATTCGTCTGGTTGGAACCGAGCATCTCACCGGGAACAATTTCTAAGTTGCCCGGAAGTGCTGACCAAAAGTTTGGATTTCTTTTATAGCGCTATTACCCTTGTGTCGGGTGTTCGAGAGCTATCTCTGCGAGATAACTTAAGTTTGTTTAAGACTGTTGCGAGTTCGTTGTGATCAGCAACAAACTATTTTTAAGCGATAGATGTTTGCGTAGTTTGGGCCTTCGCGAAGGATACATGTGTTAAGGAGTTTTGCGTATTTTATAGTCGCAGACGGACTGTTTATTGTTTTTCAAGAGGAACGTTTTTCCGAACATTGGCGACGTCTCGCTACGTTCAGAATTTCGTTTTTTCTTTCGATGCGTTTGCTGAAAAAGTTTGAGAAATTTTGAGTTTTGAAATTTTGGGAGTATACGAGTATACGTATACTTACCTACTCGCCCCTTTTGAATGAGGGGGACAGATGGTCTTGTCTTGAGACAAGATGCCTACGTACCCTTTCGAGGGGATCAAGCCGTCTCGTAGTTCAGTGTTCTGCGGGTGCGCCGCCTAATGATAGTATTTTTTGAGGTGCATCGCGTTCCAGGATCTGGGAATTTTGACGCCCTGCATGTTTGCGATTTCGTATGCTCCGGGTCGGACTACTGTTATGACCTTGTACGGTCCTTCCTAGTTTGCTCCTAGTTTACCGGCGTTTCGTTCTGCGGTGTTCTGGAATACTTTTCGTAAGACTAGCTCGCCTTCGTGAAATCTGCGGTTACGTACGTTTGCGTTATAGTACTTTGCGGCCACTTGCTGGTAATTTTGAATTCGAACGAGTGCCTGATCCCGCCGTTCGTTAATCAGGTCGAGTTCGTCGAGAAGCATTAAATTGTTTGTCTCTTCTCTTTCTGGGAGCAGTCTTCTACGTACTCCTGGAAATTCGACTTCCGCGGGAATCATGCATTCCGTTCCGTATACGAGAGCAAAAGGAGTTTCGCCCGTTGCTCGCCTCGGGGTTGTGCGGTGCGACCATAAAAATCCTCCGAGTTCTTCGGCCCACTTTCCATTTTTGGCATCGAGGCGTTTTTTGAGGCCGTCGAGGATAGTTTTATTGATAGTCTTGGCTTGTCCGTTGCCTTGAGGGTATCTTGGATTCGATTTGGTCAATCGTATTTTCCATTTTTCGCAAAAGGCTTCGAATCTAGTCGAGATAATTTGGGATCCATTATCCGTCACGATTTCGTATGGTCCTCCATGTCTACAGACTATGTTCCTCCATACGAAACTTTCTACCTGGGCGTCTTTGATGCTTGCGTAAGAGTCGGCTTCAACCCATTTAGAGAAGAAATCGGTCAGAACAAGAAGGAAGTGTTTTTGTTTTGACGCGTGCATCGGCCCGACTATATCCATTGACCACCGCATGAATGGGTACGGTGCCGAGATAGATGAAAGGACCTCGGCAGGTTGGTGAATAGTCGGAGCATGCCGCTGGCATTTCTCGCATTTTCGCGAAAAATCTTCGCAATCTTTTACCATCTTCGCAATCTTTTATCGCGAGGGATCTTCCGCCAGAATGGTTTCCGCAAGATCCGGAGTGCACTTCCTGCATAACCCGCCGTGCTTTCTCCCCTTGTACGCAAGTCATCAGTGGTCCGGAGAACCTCCATTTGTAAAGTTCTCCGTCCATTACGACATACCTCAGGTGTCTGCCTGGGCGTTCTCCGTTCGAGGGATCCTGGTCAAGGCGAATCAGATACGCTTCCATTTTTTCGTCCCTCGCTTCGTATTCTCCACTGAATTGACAAGCCACCAGCTGGGAGTCTCAGTATGCGTGAAGATTACAAATCTTTAATCCGTGAGCTAGTCGTAATCCCGCGATCAAGGCCTCATACTCGGCTTCGTTGTTCGAAGCGTGGAAAATTAATCGGAATGACTGTTCCAATACTTCTCCCGTCGGGGATGCAAGTCGGATGCCGATTCCAGAGCCTTGTTTGGACGAGGATCCGTCAACGTATAAGATCCAGGTCGAGTTCGGCTCTTGGTCGGACGTGCTTCCCGTCGGGAGTTCCACTATGAAGTCTGCGAGTACTTGCGATTTCGCGCAAGTCTTTGCGCGATATTCAATATCGTACTCGCTCAGCTCGATCGCCCATTTTGCTAATCTTCCCGATTGACTGGGACTATGCAAAATGGTGCGGAGAGGAAATGAGGTGGGCACGACGATGGTGTGAGATTGGAAATACGGTCTTAACTTTCTTGCCGACATGACTACGGCCAAGGCCAATTTCTCCATCATCGGATATCGCGTCTCCGCGTCCAATAACGTTTTACTTACGTAGAAGATCGATTTTTGTTCACCGCGTTCCTTTCGAATAAGGACGCCGCTCACGGCGGTTGATGATACCGCGATATAGAGGAATAATGGTTCTCCTTCTACGGGTTTCGCGAGTACTGGCGGGGTAGCTAGGTAATGTTTCAGCTGTTGGAAAGCTTTTTCGCATTCTTCTGACCATTCGAACTTTTTGTTTCCCTTCAGTGTCTCGTTGAAAGGTAGACATTTGTCCGTTGATCGCGAGATAAAACGGTTAAGTGCTGCGACCCTGCCGGTCAGTCTTTGTACTTCGCGTTTCGTCCTGGGAGAGACCATCTCTATTAACGCCGTGATTTGTTTTGGGTTAGCCTTGATTCCGCGGTAAGTGACGAGGTACCCTAGAAATTCTCCGGACGCAACGGCAAATCGACACTTTTCCGGGTTCAACTTCATGTTATGAAGGTTGAGCCTCTCGAAACATTCTTGGAAATGTACGACGTGATCTTGCTCTTTGAGCGATTTCACGAGCATATCGTCGATGTACACTTCCATTGTTTTTCCGAGTTGTTCGGAGAACATTTGGTTGACGAGTCGTTGGTAAGTCGCGCCAGCATTCTTTAGACCGAAAGGCATCACTTTATAGCACTAGGTTCCACGATCGGCTATGAACGCGGTTTTTTCCCGATCGTCGGTATTCATCATGATCTGATTGTATCCCGAGAAGGCGTCCATGAAAGATAAGAGTTTGTTTCCCGCGGTTGCCTCGACTAAGCGATCAATGTGCGGCAACAGATAACTATCTTTCGGACACGCTTTATTGAGATCGGCGAAATCGACACAGACTCGCCATTTTCCGTTCTTTTTCTTTACGACAACGGGATTGGCGAGCCAGTCAGGATATCGAACTTCTGTGATCGATCCTACTTTGAGGAGTCTGTCGCCTTCGCTGTTGACCGCTTCGGTGCGTTCCGGCCCCAGTTTTCGTCTTTTTTGTTTGACGGGTTTGGATGTCGGGTCAACGTTGAGTTCATGACATGCGATGTTTATGTCGATCCCTGACATATGTTCCGCAGTCCAAGAGAACGTGTTCGAATTTCGTTTTAGACATGTCAGGAGTTCGACTTTTAAGGTCTCGCTCAGGTTCGCACCGATTTCGACGCAGCGTTCTGGAAAATTCTTGTCGATGCATACAGAGATGACGAGGGGCGGCCTCGGCCGCTCGCAACTGCCAGAAGAGTTCCGTTTTATCTTGCTCTGGGGCGTTGTCGAGGGACGTCGACTTCTTTTTCTTTTTGGAAGAGATATCGACCGGCATATTTTTTCGTTTTAAATCCGCGGCGAAGCAAACCTGCGAGGTTCTTCGATTTCCCCATATAGTCTTGATCCCGTCCGGAGTCGGAAACTTGAGACACATATGGTACGTCGAGGGAATCGCTTGCATCGAATTTAACCATAGTGTCCCTACGAGTGCGTTGTAAGACATAGTTCGGTCGACGACTTCGAATTCGACGTTTTTCACTATGCTCCCGGCGCGAACTGCCAAGTTGATCGTTCCGAGGGTCATAGTGATTTCTCCCGAGAGTCCTACTAGCGGGCTTACGTTTTCCGCGATTTAAGACAGATCGATTTCCATTCTCTCGAGAGTATTTTTGAAGATGATATCAGCCGAGCTTCCGGTATCGACTAATATCCTCGCGAAATCCATATTCCGGATCGTCAGCTCAATAACGAGAAGATCGTTGAGAGGTTTGACCGAATCGATCGTTGCTCTTTTCTCGAACGAGATGACATCGCCGTTCAGATTAGGCATGTTATTTATCGTTCGTTTTAGCGATTATTGTGTAAGAGAATCCGACCCCCCTCCTTCTAGCGCCAAACTGTGGGAACCGAAATCCACAGTGTCGATTTTCCGTCAAATATGGAAACTTAGGATGAAACCCTAATTTTCCCGAGGTCCTGGACCTCTGCGGAAATCACTAAAACAAGCGAATTGAAAAGAATATGGATGAACAAAGAAGAACAAAGGAATAAGAACTTGTATGAAAGCTTTTATTAAATGAAGAATCAACAACTGTTACAAGAAGAATTGAAGAATTTAGACGTCGAAATGTTCTAAGGGTCTAGATTGCTACTCAAAACGCTAAGTCCTAAATTCCTAAGCTAGCAGCCGTCTTTTTAGGTCTGATTTTTGTCCCCCTCTTCTGCCCTGCGCCTCTGGTTTATATACTCCTTGCCTTGACGGTTCGATCTTTCCATTTTGCCCGGATTTGAGTATATCGGGAATCTTCCATTTTTCTCGATCCTTCCTTATCTTCTGCGGAAATCTTCTATTTATCTTCAAACTTGCCTTTTATCTTCCGTCTGCGAGTAGACCGTTAAAGCGTTATCGTATCTTCGGGTTTAATTTCGTTAACGTCGCGAGATGGGTTTTTATCGTGTTTTAGGACCTTTCGGGCCGTTTTACGATAAAAACCGTTTTACGACTTTAACGAGACCGTTTCCTGATCCGGTGCCGTTTTTTTACGAATCTCTTGACGTTTTTATTAAAAACAAGTTTTTTACGATTTTAACAAGAAATATCGAATAAATCGTATGGTTTAGGAAATGTTCGGTGTTTCATTTAACTGTTGCCGTTTTATACGATTTCCTCGAATTCTTTTCGAGAAAGCGAAGTTTTACAGTTTTTATCGTAAAACTCGAACGATAGGTCGGATCGAGACGGAACGGGAGACGTTTCGGCCGTCGTTCAGAATGCGACCGTGTCGAAAGACGTAAGTTTCAAATCGGGGATGCGGGAGATTGAGGCGTGGGATATCCGGGAAGTCTCTAGTTTGTCCAACGGCGAACTAGTCGGGACGGGACTAGTTCGCCGGTGGGCGAACTAAGCCGGGCTGGCTTAGTTCGCCGGTGGGCGAACTAGTCGAGTGTCTCCTAGTTCGCCCATCGGCGAACTAAGCCGGCTAGCTTAGTTCGCCGATGGGCGAACTAGTCGTGACTAGTTCGCGTTTTACGGCTGTTTCGGTTTTTTGCGGTTTCGTAAAACGATTCTTCGAGTTTTATAAAACGATTCTTTGAGTTTTATAAAATGATTCTCGAGTTTTATAAAACGATTCTTCAATTTTTATAAAACGATTCTTCGAGTTTTATAAAACGATTCTTCGAGTTTTATAAAACGATTCTCGAGTTTTATAAAACGATTCTTCGAGTTTTATAAAACGATTCTCGAGTCTTATAAAACGATTCTTCGAGTTTTATAAAACGATTCTCCAGTTTTATAAAACGATTCTTCGAATTTTATAAAACGATTCTTCGAGTTTTATAAAACGATTCTTCGAGTTTTATAAAACGATTCTCGAGTTTTATAAAACGATTCTTCGAGTTTTATAAAACGATTCTCGAGTTTTATAAAACGATTCTTCGAGTTTTATAAAATGATTCTCGAGTTTTATTGAAACGACTTTCCGTTTTAATAAATGACTTTTACGGAAAGTAATGATTCCAGAAGTTATCGTAGACGTCGATTTTGAGATTACGGTTTTTGACACCAACAGAAAATGCACGATGTTCCTTCTAATCATTGCTGTTTTATACGATCTTCCTGAACTTTACGAGAAATGAAGACTTTTACGATTTTTATCGTAAAACTTGAATGGTAAGACGGATCGAGACGAAACAAGAGACGTTTCAACCATGGTTCAGAGAATGGTCGAGCCAAAGGACGTATGCCTTGAGTCGAGGACGTGGGAGATCGAGGCTCGGGACAATTAGCTCGACGTTCGGTGAGCTGCGTTAAGGTGACCAGCTCGCCGTACGGACTACGGCGAGCTGGCTTGGTCGAACCAGCTGGTTCAGCTCACTGTATGGCAAGCTGGTTCGTGGCCACCAGCCCGATGTACGGCGAGCTGGTCCGAGACCGAACAGTTCGCCGTACGGCGAGCTGAACCGGCTGGTTCGGCTCGTCGTACGTTGAACTTGGTACGGTCGAACCTGCTCGCGGTTGATGGTGGATGCGGTTTTTGCTTAACTTGGGCAATCGCGTAATAGGCGATTGTTTTGTTCGTTCTTTCGAGATGACGATTTCCAAGTTTTCCGTGGATTTCCTTTGTTCGGAAAGTCCCTAGAATTTTATAAAACAACTTCTCGAGTTTTATAAAACGTATTTTTGTTTTTTGCGGAAAGGTTTGGTCATTGATTCCGTCGTACCGATTTTGACCCCAACATGGACCTTACATCCTCATCTCAGACCAGCCTCAGCAAAACATTTTGGCCAAGGCAAGGCGCATGAAGCAAGAGCTCAAGAAGTGTCTTCCATGCACATAGGAGACGATGGAAGAGCAATGATCTCAACTACTCACACTGGTGGTTCAACTTCCCAAACCACTTCTCAGCATACTAATGAAAATGCCTTCATCCGCAAGTCAGACATTGAGGCCCTGATCATGTCCCTCAATGCAAACTATGGTAACAATTATATTAATGTTTTAATGCTTTAAGCTCATATTCTGCTAGTCCTAGGCCATTGATTATTAAGTAAGGAGCCTCTCATCATATGATTAGAGATGCTAAGTTAATTAATAATGTTCACCCTGCCCTAGGAAGTGTTACAATAGCAAATGGTGATAGAGTACCTATTGAAGGCATATGAGATATTAAACTATTTGATAAAGAATCCAAAGTTCTTTATATGCCATCTTTTACCTCTAATCTGCTCTCAGCTAAAAAGGCTACTACTGATCTTAATTGTCATGTGATTTTTTATCTTAATGAAACTCAATTTCAGGATATTGAGACAAGTAAGATGATTGGAAAGGGTGTGGGAAAAGAAGATCCCTATTTGCTAGAAGACACCAAGCTTAGGACTGATTTACATTATGCTTTTAATTCTGCTTCTATATTAGCTTCTGGTGTATTATGGTATGCTAGATTAGGCCACCCTCACACTTGTGCCTTAGGGTTGATGTTGCCTAATCTTTTTTTTTTTTTAAATGATACTTGTGAGGCTTGTATCCTAGGGAAACATTGCAAGACTGTTTTTACTAAATCATCTAATATTTATGAGCATTGCTTTGATTTAGTTCACTCAGATGTTTGGACTGCTCCTTGTGTTTCTAGAGAAAACCATAAATATTTTGTCTCATTTATAGATGAAAAATCTAAGTATACTTGGCTAACCATAATTCAATGAAAGGATAGGGTATTAGAAGCTTCTATAAACTTTCAAAGCTATGTTACTAACCACTTTAATGTCAAAATCAAAATATTTAGGTCAGATAATGGTTGAGAGTACACAAGTCATGCTTTCAAAAACCATCTCACCAAATATGGAATCATTCATCAAACCAGCTGCCCATACACACCTCAACAAAATGGAGTGGCTGAGAGGAAAAATCGACATCTTATGGAGGTGGCTAGGAGTATGATGTTCCATACTAATGTCCCAAAACGTTTTTGGGGAGATGCTGTGGTCACAGCTTGCTATCTGATCAATAGAACTCCTACCCGAGTTCTTCATGATGTCTCTCCTTATGAGTTATTGACTAAAGATAAACCCTCCATTGAGTATTTGCGTGTGTTTGGGTGTCCCTGTTTTGTTTTGATTCCAGGTGAATTAAGGAACAAGTTGGAGCCTAAAAGTGTGAAGGCAATATTTATTGGATACTCATCCAATCAGAAAGGATATAAGTGTTATGTACCTGAGACTAGGAGGGTGATGGTCTCTAGGGATGTTAAATTTATGGAGTCCAAGGGTTATTATGATGAGAAGAGTTGGGACAACCTTAAGGATCTCTCACAATCACCCTCGGATAGAGCCAACAACCTGAGGATTATTCTGGAAACTCTTGGTAATAACCAGTCAAAGGAAACAGAAGCACCAGCTCAGCCTCAAGAAGAAGCACCAGCTAGTGATGATTCCCATCTTGACCATGAAGGGGGGGGGGGAACAAACAGGAACTAGCTGAAAGCAGTCCTGAAATGCATGATCAAGATGGAAATGATGATGAGATCACCATTGAAGAATCTGGTGAGCAAGATGAATAAGAAACAGTGCAAGAGACACAACCATTGAGGAGAAGTACTAGGATTAGGCATGGTCCAGAGGACTGGAAAAACACAAGAGTGTTTTTCAATGCCAATGCAGTAGCACATCCTATTCAGGCTGTGTGCTCCTTAGCTCAATACCCATAGGATCATCAAGTCTTTATGAGCAACTTGGATCAAGACTGGATACCAAAAACTTATGAAGAAACAATGGCAGATGATGAATGGAGAGATTCAGTTGGGGATGAAATGGGTGATATGATCAGGAATGACACATGGTTTGAGACTCAACTACCCAAAGGCAAGAAAGCTGTCACTAGGCAGCTGATTCACACCATTATGTACCTAGCCAATGGAAAACCAGAGAGGAAGAAGACTAGATTGGTGGCAAGGGGATTCACTCAAACATATGGAGAGGATTACCTTGACACTTTTGCACCTGTAGCAAAGCTTCACACAATCAGAATTCTATTATCTCTTGCTGCCAACTTGGAGCGGGACTTGTGGCAAATGGATGTGAAGAATGCATTTCTTCAAGGTGAACTAGAAAATGAAGTCTACATGTGCCCTCCACCTGGTCTAGAAGACATGGTTAAGCCAGGAAATGTATGGAGGCTCAAGAAAGCCATCTATGGACTGAAGCAATCACCAAGAGCGTGGTACTACAAGCTCAGCACCACCCTAAATGGAAAAGGGTTTAACCGATCTGAGGCAGATCATACCTTGTTCACACTCACCAGCCAACAAGGTATAGTACTCATCCTTGTGTATGTTGATGATATCAATATCATAGAGAGTGACAAAGAAAGTATACAAGATACTAAATCTTATTTAAAATCTGTGTTTGATATTAAGTATTTAGGTGAACTAAAGTACTTTAAATAAGATAGTCCATTTTATGATCCACAGCAATATATGAGACTGGTGGGAAAGCTTATCTACTTAACCATCACCAGACCTGACATTTGCTTTGCAGTGAACCAAGTGAGCCAGCATATGAAAGTACCAAAGGTTCATCACTGGAAAATGGTGGAAAGAATTCTAAGATACCTTAGTGGAGCTTCGGGACAAGGAGTTTAGATTGGTTGCAATGGCAACACTGAGGTAGTTGGCTACTGTGATGCAGATTGGGCTGGAGATAAAAATGACAGGAAATCAACCACAGGCTATTGTACTTTCATTGGAGGCAATTTAGTCACATGGAAGAGCAAGAAGCAAAAGTTGGTCTCTTGTTCAATTGCTGAAGCTGAGTACAAAGCCATGAGGAAGCTGACAAATGAGTTGGTATGAATCAAAGGTCTTCTCAAGGATTTTGGGATTTAAATCACTACCCAAATCACAATGCATTGTGATAATCAAGCAGCCATTCACATAGCATCAAACTCAGTATTCCATGAGAGGAAAAAACATATTGGGGTTGATTGCCACAAGGTAAGGCAGATGGTTGTTCAAGGAGTCGTACTGCCGTGCAATACAAGGAGTGAAGATCAGCTTGCAGACATCTTCACTAAGGGTGCAAGTACCAAGGTATGTGATTCCATTTATCCCAAGCTTGGGTCAACGGACCTCACTCCAAAGTCACTTCCCTGACCATGGAAACTCTACTCTTTCCTTATGATATCACTCAAATGTTTAACCCTAAGGAGTGAATTACTCTCTCAAATAACAGGTCCAATCGTAGTACTTAGGGATCAAATCCACAGAGAGCAGGATCACACAATAGATTATAGAAATCAAAGTTAAGCTAGGTAAACAATTTATAAAACAGTAAATAAAAGCAATGTGAACAAAGTAGTTGTTCGATTGGTTGAGTTTATAAACAATAAGGAGAAATAGCTAGACCTAGGGATTTATCAATCAAGAGATTCAAAACAACAATTCAAGATGCTAACAGCTTATAGATTCATTCTAGAACTCGATTTTAATAAGTAAGTAATCCATCTATCAATGCAATTACTAATCAGATGTCTAAGTCCTTGTTCCACCTTTCGCATGCGAACAAGAAGTGAGTATCGATCGATACTATNAAATAGCTAGACCTAGGGATTTATCAATCAAGAGATTCAAAACAACAATTCAAGATGCTAACAGCTTATAGATTCATTCTAGAACTCGATTTTAATAAGTAAGTAATCCATCTATCAATGCAATTACTAATCAGATGTCTAAGTCCTTGTTCCACCTTTCGCATGCGAACAAGAAGTGAGTATCGATCGATACTATGGCATGAGTATCGATAGATATTACCTCAGACAAGCATTAACGACCTAATCGATTTTGTTTAATTAGATTCCTATACCAAATTCTCATATGCGCCTAAGTATCTAATCCAGCAGGATTCGGGTTTTGTTAATTGACTGCACTTTCGTGTATCTCAATTGTCCTATGATTCTAGGTTCAAGCAATAAGTCACACTATCGTGGTATCCTAATTACACCAGATCCTAGTATTACAAATCATCCTGGTGTAGAGATCTATAGATATTCTAGCAATCCTAATTTATATTCAATTTTACATTAAGCTCATGAAATCCCTAAATCTAACAAGTGAACTACTCAGACATGATAGAAGAAACACAAATCATAGTCTGAATAATAATAGCATAAGAAAATAAAGATAATTCCAATGGAGTTCCAAGAGGACTCTAAAGGACTTACCCTCTTCTCTCCTAACTAATAACAATGAAAACAAAAGGTGAAAAGAAAGCGTAGATAGCGTAGCCGTCAACAATGGCTTGCAAATAACATAAATAGGGTTTCTGGTCGTTCAAGGGCATTCTGGTAATTTATGTTTCTTCTGGGCTTTAGTTGGTCACGAAATATACTCGGACCGCATTCTGGCATCCATATCGATCGATATGAAGTGTCTCTCATCGATCGATATGAATTCCTCTTCCCGACAGCCTTCTCTCGCGAGGCAGACTGACCACTCTTCAGTAAAACGTGAATAACTTCTGATCTAACCGTTGGATTGACGCCAAACCGGTGGCATTGGAAAGCTAACTCAGAGCTATAGCTTGTGTCCAAAGATCAGCTAAATCATACCATGGAAGAGTCTCGATCTATATCTAAACATCTGACGCGTCTGCGCAGTTCTGCACTTAAAGGCTCCAAAAGACACCAAAATCACCATATTTCTCCAGAACGTACCTGAACCTGTAAATACTCTAAATAGACTCTATATTGTAGTAAATATACATAAAAACATATCAATACCATGACCAAAAAAGTGGGTCAAAATCATGGTATATCAACTCCCCCAGACTTACTCTTTTGCTTGTCCTCAAGGAAAACATACATGCAGTCTCTCTGAAAGAGGTTTGAAAATAGCAGGGACACAAAAGATTTTAAAAACTCAGTCACCATATCTCTAGTAGTGCAAACCAAATCATAAACATCATAACCTTAGAAGCACATTATACAATATCCTAGTATAGCAACCAAATTCACCTAGTCAACAACTCAACAGATCCTGTCCGACAATCCCCTATACTAACCTCATTTCTTACATAAAATAAAAGTGCAGGCTTTACCTTGGGAGTATCGATCAAGGAACACTTGGATTCAACTCAAGCAAGTTTCTGAGTAAATAGGCAGTCTTATTCTGGTTTCTTTTCTCCCTATATCTCCCTTCTCTGAATCCCAAATTTTTTTTTCTTTTTTTCTTTTTTTCTTTTTTTATATATCAAACCCAATGAACAACTGATGTTCATCTTATTGATCTTTCTACTTTTTGTAGTTCTTTTGACAAAGTGTAGGCAAATAGTGGGGTCATAGGTAATTTACCTCTCCCTCGCTTCCACAATGTGTGATCATTCCTTTGATTTAGAATAGTGGGGTCATGGGTAATGTACCTCTCCCTCTGCCTCTCAGGAAATCATCTCAATCTTTTTATTTTTCTCTTTTTGGATGCCAAAGGAAGGAGAGAAGGAAACCAAAAATTTACAGATTTGTACCTTTCAGACTTGCAGGAGAATTTCGATCCCTTGTATACCAAGCCCCAAGACAAGCAAATCAAGTCAATATTAGGTTGGAGGTCAGCTTGGGTTCCTTCAAACATTCTCAGCAAGTGCAAACATAGTTGACAGATTGATCAACTTTAGTATCTCTAGTACTTCTGCAGTCAGTAAATCTAAGACTGGTCTAAAGAGTGGTTAGATGACAAGTAATAAATCGAAATAGATCATCATCCCCTTCTTGACTCAATAAAAACTTTTTGAAAACATTTTAAATAAGACCCATAAAGTAGATAAACGTTAGTAATCTCTCCAGACTTAAATTACACTGTCCCCAGTGTAACACAGTTGGCGGTAAGGTGAAAATCATAAGGCAGAAGTACAAAATTTAACAAGTAAGAACGATATACCTGACCGGATTAAGTATCGATCGATGTAAAAGAGGTACCATCGGTCGATGCAAGTGATGTACTGTCGATCGATATCAAAATGCTCTAATCGGTCGATATCTAAGGAAATCATCTACTCGGGTTTTTATTCTAAATATCTAACTCAAACATAATATTAGTAGAACCTCCCCCAGACTTAAATAACACTGTGACCAATGTTATACAGCCCAAGATTGGTGGGACAATAAACCATAAGGAAAATATTTAACAAAGAAAGACTGTATACCTGCTTAAATGTGAGTATCGATCAACACAGTTAAGTGGCGATCGATATTCTTGATGCTCTGTCGATCGGTGCTAGCTAGTCATCGTCGATTCTTATGCAGACTCATCTTCCTTGAATCTTTTTCCTAATACCTGACATTAATAAAACACTAAACTCTAAAGGTTAGTAAGAAATAATTGAGAAAACCAATTATTTTTTTTTTTGTTTTTTTTTCGATGAATAGTGATCATGCTACAGTAACTCCGCTACAGTGATCACAGCTACAGTGACTCCTGATTTTCTGCTACAGTGTCGGTCGATATTGCTGCTACAGTGTCGCTTGATGTTCGTGCTACAGTGCGTTGCTACAGTACCATCGTTACTGTTCATTCTTTTTTTACCTGAAATTATAGAAAACAAAATATCAGTAATAAATGAAAATAAAACCATATTGAAAATTACCTAACAGTGGGTTGCCTCCCACTCAGCGCTTATTTTTAGTCATTAGCTTGACTTCTGGAGATCTGATTTAGTCCGGGTAAAGATGTGAACTTGCTCCAGAACAAGTCTCAGTGTCTCTCTTTCTCATTTTGTTGATGTAGTTGGTAAAAGCTCTGGCAGATACTTCTCCTTTATCTCTCAGCTCTGGATCACATAGCACTCTAACTTTGGCAAAAGGTTCAGAACTTCCTCTGCTGCGCACTTTAATGTCAAGACTGCGCTCTTGACCTTGTGAAGGAACTAGAAATAGGAAATCTGCATCTGCATTCCTTTTCTTTTTCTTCTTCCTACTCTTTGTCCTTCCCCCAGACTTAGACTTTTCAGTCTCGTTCTGTTCTGAAATACAGAGGGTATCGATCGATGCTGAATGCTTCGTGTCGATCGATTCTGAAGGCTGCTTGTCGTTCGATGCTGAATGGTGATTGTCGATCGATATTGATTCTGGCTTTGCTGACTCGCGGTTTGAACCATCTTTAGGTGCTGAATCATCGAACATCTCTATGCATGAAATAAACTTCTCATCGGTCTTCTTTTCCAAAGGATGATAGAAGACAGTTTCATCAACATTAGTCAGGCACATCCTGTTCTTCTTAAGATCACAAACTGCTCCCACTGTAGCCATGAAGGCTCTTCCAAAGAGAAGCGAATTTTTTGTGTCTTGTTTAATCTCTATGACTTGAAAGTCCACTGGAGCAGTGCAATCCCCTATCTCCACTTTAACATTCTTGATGATGCCTGCTGAATCAACTCTGGTGTTGTCTGCGAGAGTGAAACTATCTTTAGAAGGTTCCACCTCTAATCCAATTTCTTCAGCAGTGTCTATTGCCATGATGCTGACTGCAGATCCAGTATCGCAGAGGGCGGTTGGCAAATCATGGTTATCTATGCAGCATGGAATCAGGAACTTCCCTGGATCTTGCTCCTTCTTCAGAGTTCTATTAGGCTTACGACATACCCTGTTGAATAGCAGCTCAATGTCCTTATATGTCTCTCTGCTCTCTCTGAAGAAATTACCAAGTCTGTACTTATAATATGCATCCTCGAAAGACATATTCTTGGGAACCCTCTTCAACCTTTTGTGAAATCCATCAAGTTGCACTTTGTTAATTTCTCTCCTGAGGTGCTTGGGAATATAGGGTTTCCTAGATTTCACTCTCGTCTCAACTGGAATCTCATCTTTTGGTACCTGACTCTCTATGGCAGTGTCATATCCGTCCCATTGGTGTCGGTCGATACCTGGTGTATGTAGTCGATCAACATTCTCAACAAAAGAGGTTTGAGCTAGGGTTGATTTCCCTTGCTTTGGTGCTTCTGCAGATTGCTGATTCATCGTCTCTCTTGTGTTGAAGAAAACTGGAGTCTGAGATGGGTTTCGAGTTGCCTTCAAGCGGTGTGCATCAAGATCTGGTAAACTAACTTGACATGGCATGGGCGGATGTCGATCGATGTTCTTCTTCTCCTGTCGATCGATGTTCTGCTTCTCCTGTCGATCGACGGCAGCTGTGTTAACTCGAAGTAGGGTGGGAGGATGTGGGTGTTGAGCGGTAAAGTCAGAGTGGTTTTGAATACCAACAAACTTTTCTGATCCCGAATGTGGTGTCGAACGATGCATATCAGATTGTATCGGTCAACGCTCAGGTGATGATGTCGAGCGATGCTCGGGTGTTAGTGTCGGTCGATGCTCGGGTGTTGGTGTCGGTCGACACCAGTACGAGCTGTCTATAGACATGGAGCTTTCAACTTAAAAAGCATCTTCTTCCAGCTTCTCCTGCTCAATATCTAGGATGTCATCAACCTGGTGCCTCTCACTTTCCACAGCTTTCGTTTTGACCAAAGCTTCTTGCTTCACAGCTTCTGCAGTATGATAAGCTTGGGTGCGTAGCATCTGAAAATGGCTATCTAAGGTTTCTAACCTTCCATTCCAATCATTGCAGAGAAAATCCAATTTCAGATTTAAACGCTCAGTCATCTCTTGCTGTTGTTTCAAAAGCTTCTCTAGCATAAATTCCATCTCATCCTCATCCTGGTATGTAGCGTGTTGCACCCATGAGACTTCATGTACAGAACCAATCTCAGCCTCAACAGTATTGTCACTATCCTTTGCAGCTGATTTTATCCTGTGTATATCCAGATTTTTGACACTGTTGCTAGACACCATGTTCTCAATCAGCCTTTTTGCTTCCTCTATGGTCCTTGTCTGAAAGCTTCCTTTGCTGGCAGTATCCATCATAACACCGTAGCTTACATCAACGCCCCTGTGGAACTTCCTTAATAGCTGAATCTCCGTAAAACCATGATGTGGACAATCCTTTTGGTATCCCATAAACCTCTCCCAAGAGCTTCTGAAAGCTTCTGTAGGTCCTTGTGAGAATGTTCAAATCTTATATCTTTTCTCTTCAGCCCGTGCATCATCGAAGAATTCATTAATGAATGCATTCCTGACATCATTTCATGCAGTGAGAAATCCTGGTCGTAGACACCTCAGCCAACGTTTAGCATCCCCAGAAAGTGAAAACATGAACAACTTGCAGATGATGTAGTCTTTTGTTGCTTCATTCTTCTGGATTCCAGACGTATAGTCTTCTAGTGTCTGAATATGGTCCAAGGTATTTTCATGGGGCAGACCGCAATAAGGGTGCTCACTCACATGAAGGAGGTGTTTGGGGTGTACTAGAAATTCTGGGACTTTAAGAGGTATTCGGATAGCAGACATGTTGGTATATAACTCTCTAGGCCTGATCAACTCTGCTAGCGTTCTCTTGCGAGAAAATCTAGCATCCTTAGTGGTAGCAGATGGCTCAAGGATTGCAGTTCCTTCCCCATCTATCTTCTGACCTGCTGCATTACACAGATGATCTTCCTGGTCATGCAGGTCTCCATTCTCATCTCGTACAAGGGATATCGTCGCAACCATGTCTCGCTGCAAAGTATCGATCGATGTTAGAGGTGAAGTATCGATCGATGTTGGGTGGTAAATATCGTTCGACAGAAGGGTAGCTTCGGTCGATGTGGGTGGGCGAGTATCGGTCGATGAAGACGGTGTCTCGGTCGACTGTGGTTGGCAAGTATCGATCGATATACTGATGTTGTTATCGATCGATAGGGAACGTTTTTCTTTGCGGATCGAACGCTCTAATCTTGTAGGATCTGAGATAAAAAGTAATTCCTCCTTGCTGCTTCTGGTACTAATAGACATGTATGTACCTGAAAGACAAGAAAAAATTTTCAGTAAGTAACTATAACAGTAAATAAAACCTAGACTAAACGTATTAATCAAGTCTAATGGCGAATCCTTGCTCCCTGGAAACGACGCCTAATTTGATATCACTCAAATGTTTAACCCTAAGGAGTGAATTACTCTCTCAAATAAGAGGTTCAGTCGTAGTAATTAGGGATCGAATCCACAGAGAGCAGGAGCACACAATAGACTATAGAAATCAAAGTTAAGCTAGGTAAACAATTTATAAAACCGTAAATAAAAGCAATGTGAACAAAGTAGTTGTTTGATTGGTTGAGTTTATAAACAATAAAGAGAAATAGCTAGACCTAGGGATTTATCAATCAAGAGATTCAAAACAACAATTCAAGATGCTAACAGCTTATAGATTCATTCTAGAACTCGTTTTTAATAAGTAAGTAATCCATCTATCAATGCAATTACTAATCAGATGTTTAAGTCCTTGTTCCACCTTTCGCATGCGAACAAGAAGTGAGTATCAATCGATACTATGGCCTGAGTATCGATCGATATTACCTCAGACAAGCATTAACGACCTAATCGATTTTGTTCAATTAGATTCCTAGACCAAATTCTCTTATGCGCCTAAGTATCTAATCCAGCAGGATTCGGGTTCTGTTAATTGACTGCACTTTCGTGTATCTAAGTTGTCCTATGATTCCATGTTCAAGCAATCAGTCACACTATCGTGGTATCCTAATTACTCCAGATCCTAGTATTACAAATCATCCTGGTTTAGAGATCTATAGATATTCTAGCAATCCTAATTGATATTCACTTTGACATTAAGCTCATGAAATCCCTAAACCTAACAAGTGAACTACTCAGACATGATAGAAGAAACACAAATCATAGTCTGAATAATAATAGCATAAGAAAATAAAGATAATTCCAATGGAGTTCCAAGAGGACTCTGAAGGAGTTCCCCTCTTCTCTCCTAACTAAGAACAATGAAAACAAAAAGGTGAAAAAAAGCATAGATAGCGTAGCCGTCAACAATGGCTTGCAAATAACATAAATAGGGTTTCTGGTCATCCAAGGGCATTCTGGTAATTTAGGTTTCTTCTGGGCTTCAGTTGGTTAGGAAATATGCTCGGCCCGCATTCTGGCATCAATATCGATCGATATGAAGTGTCTCTCAACGATCGATATGAATTCCTCTTCTCGACAGCCTTCTCTCGCGAGGCAGACTGACTACTCTTCAGTAAAACGGGCATAACTTCTGATCTAACCATTGGATTGACCCCAAACCGGTGGCATTGGAAAGCTAACTCAAAGCTCTATCTTGTGTCCAAACATCAGCTAAATCTCACCATACGAAGGTCTACATACATATCTAAACATCTGACACGTATGCGCAGTTCTGCACTTAAAGGCTCCAAAAGACACCAAAATCACCATATTTCTCCAGAATGTACCTGAACCTGTAAATACTCTAAATAGACTCTATATTGTAGTAAATATACATAAAAATATATCAATACCATGACCAAAAGTGAGTCAAAATCATGGTATATCACCTTAGTATATTTATGTGTCCCAATTGGGTTTCGCATACTAAGGTTTTAATGAGGGATGACTTTCATGGTTGTGGGAACCGAAATTCACACCGTCGATTTCCGTGAATAAAGGAACTTAGGGAAAACCTTAATTTCCCAGAGGTCCAGGATATCTGCTTAACCACACGCAAGCAATCAAAATACGATAAAGATGATAAAATAAAACGAGAATCTAAAGGAGAACAAAAAGGTTTCTTATTCTGATTTTGCATAAGAACGGTACAACGAGGCAAGCCTTGTCTACAAGAGCTGACGGCGAGTTTCCTAGTTCTAGTAACCTAAAACTGAAACCCTAGTTGAGACGCAGCTCGATAACAAAAAACGGAAAGTTGCCTAAATGCTAAATTTTTCTCTGTGATGAGAGTTCTGAAAATCGTCCTCTTCTCTTGTCCTCGACCTTCTGCTTATATACTCCTTCTCTAGGCGGTTGGTCTTTCCTTTTTCGCTCCGGTTCGCGCTTATAGAAAATCTTCCACTTTCTTGATCATTCCATTTTTCTTCGGAAAAATTCTATTTTATCTTTAAACTTGATATTTCCCCACTTCTGCGAGTAATGAGTAAACCGTTATCTTATCTTTGGGCTGGATCTTATCTAAAGGCGTGAGTAGACTTTTATCGCGTTTTAGGTCTTTCCGAGCCGTTTTGTGATTTAGTCGTTTTACGACTTTAGATAAGATCGTTTCCTGATACGATGCTGTTTTTATAAAACCTCTCGAGTTAATCGTAAAATTTGGCAATGTTCGGTGTTTCGTTTAACCGTTGCCGTTTAGTTTGATTTACTCGAGGTTTTCCAAGAAAACATGTCTTTAGCGGTTTTTTATAAAATATCTCTGGTTAAATTGTAAAGTTTGACAATTTTTGGTGTTTCGTTTAACCGTTGCCGTTTTTTTACGATTTACTCGAGGTTTTACAAGAAAACCATTTTTTACGGTTTTTGTCATAAATTTCCAACGCTAAGACGGATCAAGACAAAACAAGGGATGTTACGATCACGGTTCAAAGTAAGATCGAGTCGAGGAGCACGGATGGTTTAGTTCAGCTCGCCAAGAGGCGACCTAGTCGAGAACGGCCAGCTCACCTGTTGGCGAGCTGGACTGGACGGTTCAGCTTGCCAACAAGTGAGATGGTCAAGGCTGGCCAGCTTGCCTGTTGGCAAGCTGGAATGGACGGTTCAGCTCGCCAACAGGCGAGCTGGTCAAGGCTAGCCAGCTTGCCTGTTTGCGAGCTGGACAAGGCTGGCCAGCTTGCCTGTTGGCGAGCTGGACTGGATGGTTCAGGTCGCCAACAGGCGAGTTTGTCAAGGCTGGCCAGCTCGCCTGTTGGGGAGCTGGACTTGGTGGTTCAGCTCCCCAACAGGTGAGCCGGTCGGTCGTTCGGTTTCGATCGTTTCTTGACCGAGATCTTTTCGGAGAGTTTAAGAGAAATAATTGTAGTCGTTGATCTCGAGGTTATCATTTTTAATCACAATAACGGCTTTGCTGTTTCAGGGAGTTTAGACGTTAAGGCCGTGTTTTGCTAATTTGGCCATTTGGACAATCGCGCATTGTTTTATTTGGTTTTGCGACGATTTCCTGGATAACGATTGTTAAGTTTACGGAAATCCTTTGTTCGGGAAATATTTAGATTTCTTATCGAAGCTTTTTCGTATTCCTTAAAACCTATTCTTAACTTTGCAGAAAGTTTTTGTCGTTGATTCTGTCGTAACCGATTTTGACCCCAACAGTTAGCCCACCAACCCGTAAGAATCGTAGAGTTCTTGCGAGCGGTTTGAACTTGTTTGGCAAGTTTGGTAGAATTAGGCAGAACTTTAACGACCAAAAGTCCGAAGGCGAGTAGTAGATACTTGCTTATAAATATGTGGAGTAAGTTTTCTGTGGGAACCGAAATTCACACTTGTCGATTTCCGTTAAATAAGGAAACTTAGGAAAACCCTAATTTCCCAGAGGAACCGGATCTCTGCGAAAGCCAACGACAAGTAACCAAATAAATGCGAAAAAATATGAAAAACGTAGTAAAACGAATTTAAAGAAAAAGTATATCTTATTTCGATTTCGCGTAAGAGCGTTGCGATCATTACAAGGGTTTACAAAGTCTTTGGCCGCAGGGCCGTCAGCGAGTTATCAACATAAAAACCTTAAACCTAATCGAGTCGCAGCTCGATAACAAAAGACGGAAAAAGATAAGAAAAAGGATTTGAATGATTTCAGACTGAACCTTATGAAAGGCTGCCTACGTACCCCTTTCGAGGATCAAGTCGAACGTAGTTCAGTTGGTAGAGCTGGACCAGAGATCAAACTGCCTAGGCGAGTTCGTCTAGTAATTGAGCGCCAGTCACAGAAACCGAACTTGTCGAGAAAAAGCCTAAGTTTCTAAGTGCAGAAAATTCTAAGTCTAGAAAAGTTGTAAAAGTCTCAGATGAGAGCTCTGGATTTCGTCCCCCTGCTTCTGCCCTATGCCTCTTGCTTTTATACTCCCTTCCTAGGCGGTTTAGTCTTTCCATAGCGCCCAGATTCGAGTTTATCGGGAATCTTCCATTTATCTCGATCTTTCCTTTTTTCCCGCGGAAATCTTCTATTTATCCTCAAACTTTGACATTTATCTTCAAGTTTGACATTTATCTTCTTTCTGCGAGTAAATGGCCAAAACGTCGTCGTATCTTTGGGTTGGACTTCGTTAAAAGTCGCAAGTGGCTTTTATCGCGTTTTATGACTTTCCGAGCCGTTTTGCGATAAATCCGTTTCAACTTTATACGAGATCGTTTCCTGATCCGATGCCGTTTTTAGTAAATTCCCCAAGTTAATCGTAAAGTTTAGCTACGTTCGTTTATTTGTTATCCGTTGCCGATTTTTTCCGATTTTCTCGACGTTTTTATTAAAAACACATTTTTTATGATTTTAACGAAAAATATCGAATAAATCGTATAGTTTAGGCAATGTTCGGTGTTTCGTTTAACCGTTGCCGTTTTATACAATTTCCTCGAGTTCTTTTCGAGAAAACAAAGTTTTACGGTTTTTATCGTGAAACTCGAACGATATGACGGATCGAGACGAAACGGGAGACATTTCGACCGTGATTCGGAATACAATCGTGTCGAAGAACGTATGCCTTGAATCAAGGATGTGGGAGATCGAGGCTCGGGATGGTCGGCTCGACGTACGGCGAGCTAGTTCAGCTTGGCCAGGTAGCCGTATGGCGAACTAGGCGATAAGAACCTGTGGGGTAAAGTCAGCGCCTCTTAGTTCGCCGTAGGGCGAACTAGTCGAGACGAGGCTAGTTCGTCCAACGGCGAACTAGGCGATAAGAACCCGTGGGGCAAAGTCAGTGCCCCTTAGTTCGCCCAACGGCGTTCTAGCCGGGACAAGGCTAGTTCGCCCACCGGCGAACTAAGCTGGCCGGGACGAAGCTAGTTCGTGTTTTACGGCGGTTTCGGTTTTTCGCGGTTTTGTATAATGATTCTTTAAGTTTTATAAAACGATTCTTCGAGTTTATAAAACGATTCTCGAGTTTTATAAAACGATTCTCGAGTTTTATAAAATGATTCTCGAGTTTTATAAAACGATTCTTGAGTTCTATAAAACGATTCTTCGAGTTTTATAAAACGATTCTTCGAGTTTTAAAAAACGAATCTCGAGTTTTATAAAACGATTCTTTGAGTTTTATAAAACGATCCTCGAGTTTTATAAAATGATTCTTCTAATTTTATAAAACGATGCTTCGAGTTTTATAAAACGATTCTCGAGTTTTATAAAACGATTCTCCGAGTTTTATAAAATAATTCTCGAGTTTTATAAAACGATTCGTCGAGTTTTATAAAACGATTCTCGAGTTTTATAAAACGATTCTTCGAGTTTTATAAAATGATTCTCGTGTTTTATAAAATGATTCTTTGAGTTTTATAAAACGATTCTCGAGTCTTATAAAACGATTCTCGAGTTTTATAAAATGATTCTTCGAGTTTTATAAAACGATTCTTCGATTTTTATAAAACGATTCTCGAGTTGTATAAAACGATTCTTCGAGTTTGATAAAATAAATCTCGAGTTTTATAAAACGATTCTTCGAGTTTTATAAAACGATTCTCGAGACTTATAAAATGATTCTCGAGTCTTATAAAATGATTCACGAGTTTTATAAAATGATTCTTCGAGTTTTATAAAACGATTCTTCGATTTTTATAAAATGATTCTCGAGTTGTATAAAACGATTCTTTGAGTTTTATAAAACGATGCTTCGAGTTTTATAAAACGATTCTCGAGTTTTATAAAACGATTCTCGAGTTTTTAGAACGATTCTTCGAGTTTTATAAAACGATTCTTTGAGTTTTATAAAACGATTTCTTTGAGTTTTATAAAACGATTTCTTTTATATTTTTGCGGAGAATTTTTGCCATTGATTCCGCTGTGACCGATTTTGACACCAACAGTTAGCCCCTAGCTCGCTAGAATCTTGAGCCTTTAGCGTAAGGTTCTTGTGAGTGGTTAGCCAGTTTTAGTTAAGTTAGGCAGAATTAATGGTTGTAAAGGTCCGTTGAAAGTGATCTTTCCACTCTCCAGGGAGCGGAAGGCGTTTAAGATTAGGGCTGCGCCTTGTGAAGGCTGCCTACGTACCCTTTTGAGGGGATCAAGCCTTTCGTAGTTCGTTTTGGAGTTAAGGTTCGTATGACCTGTTTCCTAGCAAGACCTTTACGGTCTAGTTATATGTCGTGTAGGAATTATCGAGCATATTGATGTCGATGGCATCTGGACCTTTGCCGGCCTTGAGANCTGCCTACGTACCCTTTTGAGGGGATCAAGCCTTTCGTAGTTCGTTTTGGAGTTAAGGTTCGTATGACCTGTTTCCTAGCAAGACCTTTACGGTCTAGTTATATGTCGTGTAGGAATTATCGAGCATATTGATGTCGATGGCATCTGGACCTTTGCCGGCCTTGAGACTAGCCTCGTAGGCCGTTTGGTCTGGCCGAGCATGGCCGTTATAGTTTTCGGACTGGCCGTGTGCGGCTCTGAGTCCCTGCCGCTTTTGCGGCTTTATTAAAAATCAGTTTGCGTTTTTAAGAGCGTGTTTTTATTCGTATGAATGTAGCGGGAAGAATATGAGTTGATATTGAGGGAGGTCCGTGAGTTGTCGTCTCGCATTTTTTTTCCCTTAGTGTATCGCCTTGTTCGTTTGCTTGTTTTAGGATGTTTAGTAAATCGAATGAGCGTTTAGATATAGACGAAGAGACATGACTTTAGGATCTCGATTCATGCCTTGAGACGTTAACGACCAGTGTGCTGGGTTTAGGGCAAGACCTAAGTTTACTTTCGGATTGAGGCTATGCGATGACTAGTCGGCTTATGTTTTGCCTGTTGCGATTTTAACCTGATTCCATACCGATTTAGAATCCACGATAGGTTCTCGGCTTATACGATTCGTCTTGTTGGAACCGAGCATCTCACCGGGAACAATTTTTAAGTTGCCCGGAAGTGCTGACCAAAAGTTTGGATTTCTTTTATAGCGCTATTACCCTTGTGTCGGGTGTTCGAGAGCTATCACTGCGAGAACTTAAGTTTGTTTAGGACTGTTGCGAGTTTGTTGTGATCAGCAACAAACTTTTTAGGCGATAGATTGTTACGTTGTTTTGGCCTTCGCGAAGGATACGTACGTTAAGAAGTTTTGCGTAATTTTATAGTCGCGGACGGACTGTTAGGTCTTCCAAGAAAATGACTTTATCGAGGAAGGTATTTGTGTCGAAAAACTAATCTACGCGCGTCTGCGACGTCTCGCAGTGCCGAAAGGTGGGTCTTTTTATATGCCGCGTTTCGTGTTCGGAACGTTTTCGGGCTCGAAGATGTTGCGCGGTGTTGCGAGGGTTTTGTCCTAACCCTGCTTTGTAGGAACACTTTGGAAGAGGTAACAACTGCCATCGGTTACCTAGGAGATGCGATGCAGACTCTGATGATGAAACCGAGAAAGTTTTCCATGTAATTTATCTTGTTCCTGATCTTTTGTTTGTTTTTAACATTGAATGCTCTCAAGCAGGAGGAGATGAGCCAGAGAATCCATAGGAAACAGCTGATGGAACCAAGCCTTAGGCTCTAGGGGAGTTTTTTTTTTAGGGTCTTTTACTTTAGGGGGAATAATAGGGGGAAAAATGTTGGTGTTTGTTTTTCTCGGTGTTGTATTTCTCTTAACTCTTCTGGTTGTTTGGATTGAACCTTCTAACTTTTTAATGCACGTACTATCCAGAAATTTATGTCCAGATATGCTTGGTTGTTGTGAATGGATTATTTGACAGGTTCTTGATGAGCATCCAAGGCTAAAAAGGGGGAGACTGAAGATGCAAAGATCATGTAGACATTCTGATACAGATGCAAGTGCCACAACAAATGGAGCAGAGTTTACGACAGAGTGTGTGCATGCGGATGAACAAGATAAAAACTTGAAGAATGGCTTGGTGATCAAGTTGGAGTTAGCGTATACGAAGACTTGAAGAACAAGCACAAAGAGATTCACCTTGGAGAAGGGAGATCTCGTAAATGAGAAGTTTGCGAAAGACTTAGTATGAGTTTTGGGAACTTACCATATTTGGTTATTTAGTAGATATTGGGAAGATAGGCTAGGGTAGCCGACTTAAGTATAATGTATATATAGTCCTGTACGAACTAGGTATTAGGGTTGTCACTAGAGTTGTATTCTTAGCATAAGAGTGGGTTTCATAAGCTTGTAAGCTAGTCAAAGCACTAAGGGCTAAGAGGAGAGGTTCTAAGATCTTGTATTCGATCTTAGGACATGTGAGGCTTGGGATTCTATTTAAAGAGATACTTGTAAGTTTGATTTAAGAGAATACTAGCAAATACACATATCTTTATAAAGATATTCTCTGGTGTACTTTGTGCTTTACATTTGTGCCATAGTTCTTGCCTTTATAACAACTGAGTAGTGTAAATATAGCATAAGTCAAACATACATGGGTGAGTTATGTTTCTTACATATAAAACCAAACATACAAGTTTTCTGCACCATTCCGGTTATAAATCGTCCAGGTATTCAAGCTTCATTGAATTTCTCTATGTCGTCTCTGCTGAATCCGTCACTTCTTTCCGCCTCCTCCATTCTCTTCTTGTTCAATCTTCTCTTGTACTCAGATCTGGGAAAAAATTAGATTATCCAAAAATGGATATAAAATAAAAAAATACCTTAAACAAAAACATCTCACAAATGCCGATTCGAGTGTTTTTTGGAATGTAATTGCCTTTTCTCCTCGGAATGCACACTTCTTATAGCTAGGTTTTTGGAGATTTGGGGGAAGTAATTAAGCCAAAACTGCATATATAAATCAGTCGTAAAAGAAAAGTAACTCAGCCAGAACATAAATTAAAACTTAGCCACAAACTCGATAAACGCACCAGAGAAGATGATTTTGGGCAATTGCAGCGAAGAATATTTCGTAGAAACGCTTGCGAAGAAGACGATTTTGGCGAAAACATTATTAAAGAAGACCATTTGAGAATTTCAGACGATTAACAAAAATATCAACTAAAAAAAATAGAATTTCAGACGATAAACAACAATATCAACTCAAAAAATGAAGAAATATATGGTTTTTTTTTTAACCCAGAAAGTTTAGTTAGAAAGAGGTTTTGTTATCTTCTTTCTTTTTTGATCAGAATAATTATAGTTATTAATGATGTGGATGGTAATTAGCGACATGGATTTTTTATTTGAAAATAATCTCAATTAAAAAAACTAACTAAAGGCCTTAATTGTAATTTACTATGTATCCACAAACACTCTAGTAATTTTCTCTATAAGAAATAGTTGTAAAAACACTCATTTAGCATGACTAAAAGTGGGTCAAAATCATGGTATATCAACTCCCCCAGCTTACCCTTTTACTTGTCCTCAAGCAAAACAAACAGGCAGTCTCTCTGAAAATAGGTTTGAAAACAGCAGGCATTCACAAATTTTAAAACTTTGAAACCATCACCAATACAATATTGCAATCCACATCTAAGAAGTCCTAATCATAGAAGTTCATTATACAATATCCTAGCTTACCAAATTCATCTAGACCGCAACTTAGCAAATACTATTTGACATTCCCCTCAACTAACCTCATTTCTTAACGTAAATAAATGTGCAGGCTTTACTTTGGGAGTATCGATCACATGATGCATGGATTCTCAAACAATTATCTGGATCTGTAGGTAAAAGTTATTACCTATCTTTTATCTCTTCTAATTTCTTTCTTGAGTCAAAATCTGCTTCTAAGGCATGATTATTGATCAAGATTGGATAGCCTTCCATGAAAAAATTCTTAATGGTGGTTGCCACCAAGTCATGATCACTTCTTTTTGACCTATATCCAAGAATTCATATGAAGTGATCCTTAATGGTAGTAGCCACCATGTCCCATTCAAATACTTTTTGTTGGAATCTTTATGAATTAAGCCTTGATGGTTGTAGCCACCAAGTCCTATTCAGATTCCACCTAAGTAAAACCTATAAATATATTACTATTTTCGTTTTTTTTTTTAAAAAACAAATATACTTAGCTATCTAGGATCGAAAACAGAGAGAGAAAAGGTGATAAATCTACACAAGGCCTTACCTTCCAGACTTTTTTGAAGAGTCTGATCCCATGTATACCAAGCCCCAAGACAAGCACTTGTGTCAAGTTTAGTGTTGGAGGTCATCTTTGGTTCCTTCAAATAATATAAGCAAGTGTGAATAGTTGACATCATGATCCACTTTAGCACTCTTTAATACTATCTGTAATCAGTAACTCTAGAATGGTGCTAAAGAGTGATTAGATAACAAGTAAAAATAAAATAAGATCATCATCCCTTTCTTGAGCTCATTAAAAATATTTTTGAATTTCTTTTTAAAGAAGACTCATGGTGAAACAATATCAGTAAACCTCCCGCCAGACTTCTACGCTGTCCCTTGTGTAAAACAGTCGCAGTTATGCCAAAAGAAAATAAATTAAAAGTACTCAATGAAACAAGGAAGAACGGTATACGTGACCAGGTTGAATATCAATCGATGTGTAAGAGTATGCATCGATCGTCACAGGTTGTAAGACGTCAATCGATATTGAATCGGTCTCGTCGGCCGATAAGACGGTAATCTGTTTCTCCTTGGGTCTTTTTTTTTAACAAAAAACCTGTAAAAAAAAAAAATAATTAAGAAAAGAAAGCAAACCAAAATAAAAATAAAAATTACTTAATAGTAGGTTGCCTTGTACTTAGCGCTTTCTTATAGTCATTTAGCTTGACTTTGGAAGTATTTTGAGCTAGTGTGTGAAAAAGCAGCTACTTGTTGGATAACAAGTATCCACATCATCCCTCTTTATTTTGAACCAAGTAGCCATGAAAATTCTTGTGGCTTAATCACCTTTGGTCTATCTTTCATATATCTTGACAAATGCATTTGAAATGTTCTGTAACTTCTTTTGAAGGTCTTTAATGCTGAAATTATGCATCCCAATCTTATCATAGCCATATTATGATAGTTCCTTCAAGCATGGCTAGCTTATCCTGTAACAACTTCTCTCAATCTTATGTAGACTCGGTATTGACTGCTGCTGCTGCTGTTGTGTCGATTGTTTCGAATGTAGGCATGTGCATCTATCGATCAATGCTGATGTATCAGGGCAACAAGCAAGATGTGTTCCTGAATGTAATCCACTGATGCTGTTGTCTAAGGGGAAGTAGATGTCATTATATCTCTTGACAAGTCGGTCCTCAGTAGTGTTCAGAGCTTTGTAAACTCTATCAATGATTTGATCAACCTCTGCTCCGGTATAGAATTTCGGCGCTGGTATTTTCTTCGCGTCGATCAATTTGCCTTTGTGCGAGTCGATCAATGTCGAGCCTGGTAGGTAAAAGTCGAGTTGATTCTGGATGGTGTCAACTTTCTGTTGTAACGTAGTCATCCGGATGTCTAAAATGTTCACGGGTCGCATGAATGGACAAGTTAGACGGTCTTGCTCATTTTCACAAGCCTTCATTCGTTCCTCCATTGCTATGAACATGGCATCGATCAATGTTATAGCATCAGCGTCGATCGATATGGGTTGCTTAGCTTGACACTTTTTTCGCGGAACATATCTAGATCCTTCTGTATAAACTCAATCTTCGTGATTAACCAGTTAACATTTTTGTTGAGAAGATGGTAGACTTCATCAATCTTAGTGTTGATGTATGACTAGTTCTGTGGATCTACCTTTCCTGTCAATATCTCATCTTATGCTTGTACGTGACTAGCGTCGATCGATGCGTCCTTAGTGGCGTCGATCGATGTGGCTGCTGTTGCTTCCTCTGCATGTTGTGTCTTCATAGCAGCTATTTATGCTTCCATCTCTTGCATGCGTCTGCATGCTGTGTCTTCATAGTAGTTAGTTCTGCTTCCATCTCTTGTATGCGTGTGGTTAAACCTATGATGTTGTCATGAAAAACCATGTAGACAATATCCAGATTCTTATTGAACTTAATCTAGATCTCTCCTGGAGATCATTGATGCACCAGACTATCTCATTAATTTCATCTTCAGTGTAGAGTTCTTGTTCCAAAATCGATCCATATTCTGGGTAGATGTCGATCAGTATGCGCACTCTCCTATCGATCGATGGTTTCTTTGGCATGCCTAGTTGCTGCTGAAAGAGATTTTTTTGGTCCGTTGGCCATCTGAACGATGTCTGCTGTGGGGGTCAAAATCGATAAGACGGAATCAATGACCAAAAATTTCCACAAAAATAAAAATATGTTTTATAAAACACGAGAAGTTGTTTTATAAAATTCTAAGGACTTTCCGAACAAAGGAATTTCGCGGAAAACTTGGAAATTGTCATCTCGGAAAAAACAAACGAAACAATCTCTGATTACACGATTGCCCAAGTTAAGCAAAAAGCCGCAAAAACCGCATCCGCCATACTACGAGCAGGTTCAACCGAACCAGTTCGACGTGCGACGGGCCGAACCAGCCAGTTCAGCACGCCGCACGGCAAAATGGCTCATCCTGGACCAGCTCTCCGTACGGTGAGCTGGTCGCCTCAAAACAGCTCGCCGTACGTCGAGCTGAACCAATGCGGTTCGGCTCGTCGTACGCCTAGCTAACCATCTCGAGCCTCGATCCCTCACATCCTCAACGCAAGGCATACGTCCTTCGATTCGATCGTGCTCTGAACCATGGTCGAAATGTCTCTCGTTTTATCTCGATCAGTCTTACCATTCGAGTTTTACGATAAAAAACGTAAAAGTCTTCTTTTCTCGAAAGAATTTGGGAAGATCGTATAAAACGACAACGATTAGATGGAACATCGTACATTGTCAAAATATACGATTAACTCGAGATCTTTTATAAACGAATCCTTAAAGACGCGTTTTCTCGTAAAACCTCGAGTAGATCGTATAAAACGGCAACGGTTAAACAAAACACCGAACATTGCCAAAACTATACGATTTACTCGAGCCGTTTACTTTAAAACATCGCCAGATCAGGAAACGATCTTGTTTAAAGTCGTAAAATGGCTAAATCGTAAAACAGGTTCGAAAGATCCTAAAACACGAAAAAGGCCCACTCGCGACTTTGAATAGGATCCAGCCCAAAGATACAATGACGGGTTAATCGCAGAAAGAAGATAAATGTCAAGTTTGAAGATAAATAAAAGATTTCCGTGGAAAAATGGAAAGATCGAGATAAATGGAAGATTTCCGATAGACTCGAATCTGGGCGAAAAGGAAGGACTAAACCACCTAAAGAGGGGGTATATAAGCAGAAGGCCAAGGACAGGAAAAAGAACGATTTTCAGAGCTGTCACCACCAAACTTAGCATTTAGGTAATTTTACGTTTTTGTTATCGAGCTGCGTCTCAACTAGGGGTTTAGTCTTAGAATTCTAGAACTTGGAATCTCGCTGACAGCTCACGCAGCTAAGGCTTACTCTTGTTGTACCGTTCTTAGGCGAATTCGGAATAAGACTCCTTCTTGCTCTCAATCTCGTTTTTTACATCTTTAATTTATTCTCATCGTATTCTTGATTGCTTATGTGCGGTTCCGTAGATAGCCGGGTCCTCTGGGAATTTAGGGTTTTCCCTAAGTTTCTAAATTTAAGTAAAATTGTCAGGGGTGAATTTCGGTTCACAATTTGGCGCTAGAACGAGCGGGGGGGGGGGGGTCGGATTTATCTTACACTCAAGCCGCAGCACGCTCAATCGAGAAACGATGACAGAAGAACAACAACCTCGAGTTGATAGCGAAAACGTTGACAATACACTAGCTCCAGACGTGTCCGCGGTTAACGCTAACGCTAACACCGAGACCATCAAAAAGATGCTCGCCGACGTCAACAAGAAGTCAGAGGAGAAGGAAAAGCTCATTGGTTCACTTGCAAAACAGGTCGAAACCTTAACTGCGAAAACCAAGGCAATTCGCCCCTGCGGAACTACTAGGATCCGCGGAAGAAGGCTCCATTTTGGGAATCCTACGGATCGCCCCAGAGCCGAGCAGGGAAGTCTGCCGGAGCAAAAATCCGAAAAAGATAACCCTGACGCGACGCTGAATGAATCGGACAAATCTCCCACTCGCAGACGGGAGACCGAAGAAGACGGTGTCGAAAGGTTTAACCTGGAAACAAACGACCAATCCGATCCGTCGGATGAAGACGCAGACGCCATCCGAGGAGGAGAAAAAATTGCAGCCCTCAGCCGGAGTCCTCTCTCTCGAACGTTCTCTTACTGTGGACGAGGAGGACCTCTACTTCGTGCAACGCGAAAAAACGGCCGAGGAACGATCTCGATTTACTCGCAGCAAACCCCGACAAGGTTGGAAAACTGCTGGCGACCTAACTGAGATCCGCAAACTCCGCGAATTCATTACTAAAACGGTTGCACCGGTAAAAGCGATGAAGTCTCAAATTAACCATGCTACCAGCGATGCACCTGGAATAGATCGGCTGCTATACGAATCTCGGAAAACGCCTTTTACAGCTAGCATCACTGAGCTCAAGCTACCCGATCCTGGAAAACTCAAAGTGCCGACTTATGACGGGACGACCGATCCCAAAGCGCACCTGCAGGCCTTCCAGATAACCATGGGACTAGCCAAGCTCAAGGATGAAGAAAAGGACGTGGGCAACTGCCGTCTTTTCATCGAAAACCTAGAAGGAGCAGCGCTCGAGTGGTTCGCCAAACTTAAGCTGAATTCAATCGGGAATTTCCGCCAACGTGCTTCCTAATTCCTAAAGCAATACTCGATGTTTATAAATCGGGAAACTTCCGACGATGAACTCTGGAGGACAAACCTCTCCGCGACTTCATGAGCAAGTTCAAACTTATCATGGCTAGGGTTAATGGAATAAGCGACAGAGCTGCCATCGCCGCGCTCTGGTTCAAGTCGAAGTTTCGAAAGTGGATAACTCTCAAAAAATCGAAGATGATCTAGGACGCGCTCCACAAAGCTACTGATTACATAACCATTAAAGAGGAGACTAAAATCCTGTCTGAACAACATAAGCTGGCCAAATCGTCCGCAAAGGACATCACGTCCGAGCAGAAGCTGAGAAAGAAAAACCCTCGTAACAACAAATTCGTCCATCATAAGGGACAGGATCTCCGAGGGGCGCACAAGTACTATGTCAATTCTCGATCGGAGCAGGGGCGAACAATGGGGAACAGATGGTCGAGTAATCCGAATTACGACGAAAATTCCTTCTGCGAACTCCACCAGACTCGAGGGTACTCTACCGTGAACTGCAAAGTTCTCGACGCCAGACTGGCCGCAAAGTTACTCGCAGGAGAACTCTCCAAGGCACCAGCATGAAGGACCTCATCTGCGATTCGGATCACCCCCCGAAAACCAATAGGAAATCGCGAGCGGAAACTCGGCCTCAAGGGAACCAACCGGGCGAAAAACGCGGACGAAGACAAGACGAGAAAGGCAACAACGCTAACCGCCGAAGGGTCAATATGATCATCGGCGAATCACAATACTACAGCGATACCATCTCATCCATCAAGTCTTACCAACGAAAAGCCGAAACCGGCTCGAATTGAAAAATACCATCGAGTTGCACTCCGAAAGAAGTAGTCGCTTTCGATGACACGGAAACCGGCGGCATCGATCAACCACACGCTGATCCTCTTGTCATCGACTTAGTCATAAGAGACTTAGAAGTCGCCCGAATCCTTGTAGACACCAGAAGCACCATCAACTTAATCTTCCGTAACACGTTGGTGCGCATGGGAATCGATTTATCGGAGGTCGAGTCAATAGTGAAGCCGTTGACCAGCTTCTCCGGCGAAACGACTATGAGTCTGGGATCGATCCGGCTTCCGGTCACCGCGAAAGAAGTGACAAAAATCGTTAACTTCGCAGTCGTCGATTGCCCAGCAATCCACAACGTGATCATGGGAATTCCTTGGATTAACTCCAAGAAGGCGGTTCTATCGACGTACCACTTAGGCATCAAGTTTCAGACCCCTATGGGAGTCACGGCAATTTGAAGATGCCAGACACAGTCGAAGTCATTTATTTTAGCTGAACATAAGCTAAGGCAATTGGCGGTCGCAATCGTGAAACCAAAACGGGCGAAGTTAACATCACCACCCGCGGAAAACGACCCCAAACCAGCAACGGTCAAGAAGCAGCAAGCCTCTGAACCCATCGCTTCCACCTAACCGGAGGAGACAAACCCGGACCAAGACACCGATCCAGCGACTAAAGTGATCGAGAAGTCTGCGACAGCCGAGTAAACACACTCGCACAACCAATCAGAACTACAAGATGGCTTAATTTCCGAATGGAATACGTAGGCAGCTCGCCTAAAGACGAGTTCAGCTATCCCCCTTTCCAAAATGGGAGGGGGAGTGGGTGCGTATAGGAGTATTTGTATACTCAAATTTTTTAAAATATTCTCTTTGTAATCGAAATTTTTGAAAATTTTTAGTAAAGACAAAGTTAGAATATTACAAAATCTCTCAACTATCAAAAAGCGTAAAATCGAATTCCAAACATCCGGACGTTACTTCCGCAGTAAAAATCACTTGGTCGTTTCGACTAAAACAACTTATACACCAAATATTTTGAAAAAAACCGGCGAGACGTTGCGTAAAGTCTTAGAGAAATATTTCGCAAAAGTCCCTCAGTGACTATAAAATCACAAACGCTCGACGATTGGTTCCGTCGAGCACGGTAGCCGTCCTAAACAAACGCATAGACCCATTGGTCAGCATACATCCGACTAGGCTAAACTAACGCGCTATAAAAGAAATCCAAACTTTTGGTCATCACTTCCGGACGACTTAAAAATTGTCCCCGGTGAGATGCTCGATTTCGATCAGACAAGTCGTATAACCGGAGAACATATCGCGGAATTTAAATCGATACGAAATCAGGTTAAAATCGCAATAGGGAAAACGAAAGCCGACTAGTCATCGCATAGCCTCAATCCGAAAGTAAACCTAGGTCTTGCCTTAAACTCAGCACACTGGTCTCTAACGTCTCAAGGCATGAATTGAGATCCTAAAGGCATGTCTCTTCGCCCACATCTAAACACTCGCGAAAAATCGAAACACTCCGAGTAAACAAACCAGACGATCTACACCAAGAGTTAGATGTGAGACGAGAACTCATACTCTTCCCTCTACATCTAAACGAAACACCTATTTCATACTTAAAAAATATTTTCATTAATATTTTATCGTTCGATACACACCGCCCAGCGGCAGGGATTCAAAGCCACCAAAGGCTAGTCCCGATAAACATTACAAACAACATCATACTACAACAAAGACGTCACCCATCAAAATTATAATACCCGGACGCCAAACTTTGGCCAGCGTTAGCATCAACCCACGGCTTATCAACCTCGCCATTCACATCCGAGATCTCTGTCCCAACCTCGACTAAATCTGGCGATACCGCAATAGGGTTCCACTGATCCCACATCCACGCCTCAGGGTCGAGAAGATCGACCTCTTTCTTCCCTCGTTTAGCCAAGCACGCTTTCTGCTAAGCAAACTCCGCCTCGTATGAATAGTTCGCGTTCTGAGTAAGATGTAAACAGCCAACTACGCCACAGCATTTGCGGTAATCGCCATTGGCCCTTTGCGCAAACTTAACCTCCATGTATTGAGATGCAAACAGTTTGCGACGAGCCATCATATCCGCAGCAACTTCTCTCTTGCCCGCTCTGTGGGCACGATCAACTCTCGTGTCAGAAAGCTCAAGGACACGACGAGAATCAGCCTCGTATTTTTCCTTCACACGGGCAATTTCCCTTTCAGCCCGTTCCTGCAAGCGAGAAGATTTAGCATCGATATCTTCCTTAAGACGAGAAGCTTCCGTCTCCGCCGCTTTAGCCCTAGATTCAGCCTTACAAATCTCAGTATCACTTGCGCTCACCGCTTCGCTCATAAGGCGAAGACCCTGCAAAATAAGAAAAGTTTTTTATCAAAAACCGGTCACACTCAAACGAATACGAAAATCGGTAAAGAACAACAGACCTTGTTGAAAAGTCTCAACGCCTTCGCAAACGGCATCTCGGCCGGCGTCGCCTCCGGCTCAACCTAAGACGAGTGAACCGAGAAGTCGATATAATCCTCTACATTGATATCCACGTCCAACCATTTATCTAGATCAATAGGAACATTTCTCTCCGCCTCGACATCGACGCGATCGTTCTGAGAAAAACCAGAAGAGTAATAGGCAACAGCGCGACGAACTCTCTTCAGAGAAAAGTATCCCCAATAAATCGGACCGCCGCGAAGAATACTCCTAACCAACGCAAGGTCTTCGAGTAACGGCACAGGGGGGTTAACCGCTGAAAAACGCAAATCGGACATAAGGATTAGAATGCAGAAACAAAAAAAAAGATAATGCGCAATCTAAGTACCTTTTGTCACCCATTCGGTCCAAAACAAAGGGATGCAACTTTCCTCCACCGATGCACGATCAATCCGAACGTAAAAGAACCAATCCTTCCACTCGTGTCCGTTTGAGGGGAGCCCGTCGATAACCAACATATCCAACCGCGGAGACAAGTAGAAACCACCCCAGCGCCCACTCTTGGGCAGCAGTATATCCTCCAGGTAGTCTGTGCTGAGAGACATGCCACGTTCATAACCCAGGACCAAAAGCCCGACAAGGTGCTGCAACGCGGAGGGAAAAAGCTCGCTGATCGATAGTTTGAACCGATCCACGAGCTCAACAATGACTCGTGGAATAGGGAACCACATGTTACAGTTGAGTAGAAAAGCTTCGTAACACGTAAAGTAACCCGGGGGCGGAGTCTCGGCATCTTGACCCCATTCAGGGGAGGCGAAACTGCATGGAATCCAGGATCATGCAAGAATTCCGAAATTTTCCTGAGGGAACAAACAGTACTCGCGCTCGGACATACATTGCTCCTCCAAAGCGTACCCCTCCTTGGAACCAAGAAGTTAGACGGGGGAACTTCGGCAACGCGCAAAGCTTCCTGATACTCCCTGGTCTCTTTCTTACTCGCGGTAAATCTCAGAAAGACCGGGTTCGGGAAGGACACAACCATCAGAAGGATCGAGATCACTCAGTTTGAAGATTGACGCATGAGCACACTCCGAAGCTCTCCATTCGGAAGACATGTTGAGCAATCAAGAGAAAGAGAGATTCAAAGAGAAAGGAGAAAGGAAAACTTCTTGAACCTTAGAAAAGTTATGTGGAAAGAAGTGAGTAAAGAATTTGAAAACTTACTCCACATACTTATAAGAACAGTTTTACTATTCACCGTTGGACATTTGGCCATTAAAGTTCCGCCTAATTCTACCAAACTTGCCAAACAAGTTCAAATCGCTCAAAAGAAATCTACGATTCTTACGAACTGGGGGCTAACTGCTGGGGTCAAAATCAATACGACGGAATCAATGACTAAAACTTTCCGCAAAAATAAAAATACGTTTTATAAAACACGAGAAGTTGTTTTATAAAATTCTAAGGACTTTCCAAACAAAGGAAATTCTCGGAAAACTTGAAAATTGTCATCTCAGAAAAACAAACGAAACAATCTCCGATTACACGATTTCCCAAGTTAAGCAAAAATCCGTAAAAACCGCATCCACCATACTACGAGCAGGTTCGACCGAACCAGTTCGATGTGCAACAGGCCGAACCAGCTGGTTCAGCTCGCCGAACGGTGAACTGGCTAGTAACGGACCAGCTCGCCTCAAAACAGCTCGCCGTACATCGAGCTGACCGTCCCAAGCCTCAATCCCTCACATCCTCAATGCAAGGCATACGTCCTTCGACTCGATCGTGCTCTGAACCATGGTCGAAACGCCTCTCATTTTATCTCGATCCGTCTTACCATTCGAGTTTTACGATAAAAATCGTAAAAGATTTCTTTTCTCGAAAGAATTCGGCAAACGGCAACGATTAGATGGAACATCGTACATTGTCAAACTATACGATTAACTCGAGATCTTTTATAAAAGAATCACTAAAGATGTGTTTTCTCGTAAAACCTCGAGTAGATCGTATAAAAACGGCAACGGTTAAACGAAACACCAAACATTCCCAAAACTATACAATTTACTCGAGAAGTTTACTTAAAACGTCGTCGTATCAGGAAACGGTCTTGTTTAAAGTCGTAAATGGCTAAATCGTAAAGCAGGCTCGAAAGATCCTAAAACACGAAAAAGACCCACTCGTGACTTTGAATAGGATCCAGCCCAAAGATACAATGACGGTTTACTCGCATAAAGAAGATAAATGTCAAGTTTGAAGATAAATAGAAGATTTCCTAGGAAAAATGGAAAGATCGAGATAAATGGAAGATTTCCGATAGACTCGAATCTGGGCTAAAAGGAAGGACTAAACCGCCTAAGGAGTGAATAAAGCGCCTAAGGAGGGGGTATATAAGCAGAAGGCCAAGGACAGAAAAAGGACGATTTTCCGAGCTCTGACCACCAAACTTAGCATTTAGGTAATTTTTCGTTTTTGTTATTGAGATGCGTCTCAACTAGGGTTTTAGTCTTAGATTGCTAGAACTAGGAATCTTGCCGACAGCTCACGCAGCTAAGGCTTACTCTTGTTGTATTGGTCTTACGCGAATTTGGAATAAGACTCCTTCTTGCTCTCAATCTCGTTTCTTACATCTTTACTTTATTCTCATCGTATTCTTGGTTGCTTGTGTGCGGTTCCGCAGATAACCGGGTCCTCTGGGAAATTAGGGTTTTCCCTAAGTTCTTAAATTTACGTAAAATCGACAGGGGTGAATTTCGGTTCCCACATTTGCTATATCCTCTCTTGATGCTTGTAGAATATTTCCATCCATAGCTCGTGCATGGCCTTCGGGATCCTTGAAAATATCAAACTCATCTGGTTTTAGAAAATTTTCAAAATAAAATTGCTTAAATAAGGAATGAGATTTGGAGTTTGTATTGATCGATGTACTAGAATATGTATCGATCGTTACAAGACGAGGGCCAATGATCTTTGGGTTATTGAATGTTGCACTTGTGGCTACTTCATGAAGATCTATGAAGTTAGTGCCTCTCTTGCTTTGTATTTCAAAGCGTGTTCGTGTTTGCATCTTGTCTGCTTCTATGGTATGAGACGTTCCCTTGGTTGTAAGACTCCTTATATAGCCATCTGTTGCCCTACTAGGAATTGGAAAATTTCCAATTTTCTTGAAGTCGATGGCTTCCATATTGATTGATGTGCACGGATGCGTGTCAGTCGATTTACGATGTCAGTTTGCCTGATGAGGAATGATATCGATCGATTCTGCGATGTCCATGTCGATCGATTCTGCGTGCTTTGTTCTGTGAATGGGTTTTAGGCGTCTATCCTATGTAAGAATAGAATGAATCCCTCTAGTATGCTCCTCTTCATAATCCTCTTCCTACTCCTCCTTATGATCCTCTGAGTGTGGAGAGTTTTCGGTTTATATTGAAAAACTCTCATGGAAACCACTATCTGCCCAACTGCTTGTGGATTAGTCATCTTTCTTGGTGCTGATAGCTTGAAAGGCAAAGCTTGGTAGCAGTGATCTGGTAAGATGCCTCTCGTGGGTTGCATGTCGATCGATGTGTCCTGAGGCATAACCGTCGTCGAGTGATTGATGGAACTGGTCGATGACACAGTTGGTGTATCGATTGATTCTGAATAATCGGTTTCATACTCAGCTCCACAATGGTATACGGAAATGAATCTGTGGTTGTGCCAAGTCTCCAGAAAGTGTACCAGTTGATTGACAACACGAACATGATCATAATAGATATTTTGATATACCAGTGTAAGGCATAACTTATTGGTGTTCATGTCACAAACTGCTCTAACTGTGGCCATGAATGCTCTTCCAGTAGGAAGGAAGAATTCCAGCTCAGCTTGATGTCCAGGACATGAAAATCTACAGGGATAAGGGTATTACCAATCTGCACCTCAAGGTCTCTGTATTCCTGGTGTTGAAGTTGCCATCACTAGCTGTATCAAGAGCTCTCTGATAATCCAATGTGATGCCTCTGTAGAAAGTGCAAAGAAGTTGCACTTTGTTGAATCCGTGGTGTAGGCAATCTCTTTGTTATGACTTGAATCTGTTCCATGCATCTTTGAATGACTCTTCAGGATTCTGAGTGAATGTAGCAATCTTTTTCCTCAATTCTTCAGCACGTGACTCATCAAAGAAGTTACGCAGGAATGCATTCTTGATGTCACTCCGGGTTGTGAGAGAACCTGGTGGTAGTTGTCTCAGCCACTGCAAAGCTTCTTGTTGGGGTCAAAATCGGTACGACGGAATTAATAGCCAAAACTTTCCGTGAAAATACAAAAAGAACAGTTTTATAAAACCCGAGGAATAGTTTTATAAAACTCGAAAAATCGTTTTATAAAACTCGAGAATCGTTTTATAAAACTCGAGAATCATTTTATAAAACTCGAGAAATCGTTTTGTAAAGCTCGAGAATCGTTTTATAAAACTCGAGAAATCGTTTTATAAAGCTCGAGAATCGTTTTATAAAGCTAGAGAAATCATTTTATAAAGCTCGAGAATCGCTTTATAAAACTCGAGAAATCGTTTTATAAAGCTCGAGAATCGTTTTATAAAACTCAAGAAATCGTTTTATAAAGCTCGAGAACCGTTTTATAAAACTCGAGAAATCGTTTTATAAGGCTCGAGAATCGTTTTATAAAACTCGAGAAATCGTTTTATAAAGCTTGAGAATCGTTTTATAAAACTCGAGCAATCGCTTTATAAAACTCTAGAAACCGTTTTATAAGACTCGAGAAATCGCTTTATAAAACTCGAGAAACCGTTTTATAAAACTCGAGAAATAGCTTTATAAAACTCGAGAAACCGTTTTATAAAACTCGAAGATCGTTTTATAAAACTCGAGAATCGTTTTACAAAACCGCAAAAAACCGAAAAAGCCGTAAAACGCGAACTAGTCGCAACTAGTTCGCCCGTCGGCGATCTAAGCCAGACCCGGCTTAGATCGCCGATGGGCGATCTAAGAAACACTCTCTAGATCGCCCATCGGCGATCTAAGAAACACTCTTTAGATCGCCCATCGGCGATCTAAGAAACACTCTCTAGATCGCCCATCGGCGATCTAAGCCGGGCCCGGCTTAGATCGCCGATGGGCGATCTAAGGGTAACTCTTTAGATCGCCCATCGGCGTACTAAGCCAGGCCCGGCTTAGTACGCCGATGGGCGAACTAAAAAACTTCCCGGACACTCTGCGTCTCGATTTCCCGCATTCCCGATTCGAAACTTACGACAAAGTCGTGTTCTGAACCACGGCCGAAATATCTCTCGTTCCATCTTGATCCGATTTACCGTTCGAGTTTTACGATAAAAACCGTAAAACTTCGTTTTCTCGGAAAGAACTCGAGGAAATCGTATAAAACGGCAACGTTTAAACGAAACACCAAACATTGCCTAAACTATACGATTTATTCGAGATTTCTCGACGAAATCATAAAAAACGCGCTTTTAATAAAAACGCCGAGTAAGTCATAAAAAACATGTTTTTAATAAAAAGTCGAGTAAATCGTAAAACTTTGCGATTAACTCAAGAAATTTATTAAAACGACGTCAGATCAGGAAACGATCCCGTAAAAAGTCGGAAAACGGTTTTTATCGCAAAACGGCCCGGAAGGACTTAAAACGCAATAAAAACCCATCTTGCGATTTTTACGGAATCTAACCCGCGGATTTGATAACGTTTTGACGGTTTACTCGCAGAAAGCAAATAAAAGTCAAGTTTGAACATAAAAGGAAGGTTTGAAGAGAAATAGAAGATTTCCGCAGAAGAAAAGGAAGGATCGAGAAGAATGGAAAATTCCCGATTTAAGTAAAATCTGGGCGAAATGGAAAGATCGGATAGCCAAGACGAGGAGTATATAAAGAGGAGGTCTAGGGCAGAAGCACAGACACGAAATTCAGAGCTCTCACCACCAAAACTAGCATTTAGGAATATTTCCGTTTTTCTGTTAGCGAGCTGCGTCTCAATTAGGGTTTTCTAGTTCTTNACGCTTTCGGCAATTCTTTTTGTACCAGTTCAACACAAATTCGGAATAAGAACCTCTTTGCTCTCTATTTTCGTTTATTCTCATTTAAATTCTAAGTATTTTCGTCATCTTATTTTCGTTGTGCGGTTCTCGCAGATAGCCGGTTCCTCTGGAAACTTAGGGTTTTCCCGAAGTTTCCTTTTTTACGATTTATTTGACAGTAGGATGAAATCGACTCCCACAGTTTGGCGCTAGAAGGAGGGGGGTCGGATCTATCTTACACCGTAACCGCAACATGCCCAACGAAGAAACGATGACTGGCGACAACCAAACTCGCGACGAACGCGACAACGTTGAAACACCGCTACCAAAAGACGCGCCTGCGGCCAACGCTACAAACGCTAACGCCGAGACCGTCGAAAAGATGCTATCCGAGTTTAACAAAAAATCGGAAGAGCAGGAAAAGCTCATTGGTTCACTCGCAAAATGGCTCGAAACCCTAACTGCGAGAACCAAAGCAATTCGCCCCCGCGGAACTACCAAAATCCGCGGAAGGAGACTCGATTTCGGCGCTCCTACGGATCGTCCCAGAATCGATCAGGGAAACGTACCGGAAAAGGATTCCCAAAACCCTGACACGACGCTGAACGAATCGGAAAAATCTCCTACTCGCGAACAGGAGACCGAGGGCGACGGCATCGAAAGGGTCAACCTGGAAACGAGCGACCAGGCCGACTCGACAGACGAAGACGCCGACGTTCATCCTAGGAGAAGGAAAACTCGCAGTCCTCAACCGGAGTCATCTCCCAAACGTTCCTTTACTGGAGACGAAGGGGAACCCAACTTCGCGCGATACGCAAAAACCGCCGAGGAGCGATCTCCGGTCACTCGCAGCAAACGCCGACAGGGTCGGAAAACTGCTGGCAATCAGACCGAGATTCGCGACCTCCGCGAAACATTACCAAAACGGCCGCAGCGGTAAAAGCGGTGAAATCTCAGATTCACCACGCGACCAGCGCCGCACCCGAGATCGATCGGCTGCTATACCAATCTCGGAAAACGCCCTTCACGGCACGCATCACCGAGATCAAACTGCCCGATCCCGGAAAGCTTAAGGTGCCAACTTACGACGGGACGACCGATCCCAAAGCGCACCTGCAAGCGTTCCAGATCACCATGGGACGAGCCAAGCTCAAGGACCACGAAAAAGACGCAGGTTACTGCCGCCTCTTTGTCGAAAACCTAGAAGGAGCCGCGCTCGAATGGTTCGCCA
>CAKOAT010091821.1:399981-437841 GCA_932364175.1 Eruca vesicaria subsp. sativa | reverse complement strand
ACGCTTTCGGCAATTCTTTTTGTACCAGTTCAACACAAATTCGGAATAAGAACCTCTTTGCTCTCTATTTTCGTTTATTCTCATTTAAATTCTAAGTATTTTCGTCATCTTATTTTCGTTGTGCGGTTCTCGCAGATAGCCGGTTCCTCTGGAAACTTAGGGTTTTCCCGAAGTTTCCTTTTTTACGATTTATTTGACACTAGGGTGAAATCGACTCCCACACTTCTCCAGATAGAGAGTACTTGAAAAGTTTGCAGAGAAGATAGTCTTGAGGGACTCCATTGGGTTTTATGACGGTTATGAGATCCTCGAACCTCTCCAGATGGTCCATAGGATGCTCATTGGACAACCCACAAAAGGGTATTTTTCCTACAAGGGTGTAGTACTGCGGCTGGCTGATGGGTTGGAATAGAACTGATCTGGACGGTTGTAGTCAGCCAAAGATCTAGCTTGGTTAGCCTCTTCTACAGGTTGAATGATGTTTGTAGGTGCAGTTTCTTGCTCAGGTATGATCTCCTTCTGGGCGTTCACCTTCTGACCTGCTGCATTACGCAGGTGACCATCTCGATCAAGCAGGTCTCCATTCTCATCAGTAGTGAGAATAATAGGCGCTACCATGTCTCGCCGGTTAGTATCGATCGATGTAAGGTGAGGGGTATCGATCGATGTCGGATGAAGGGTATCGGTCGACGAACGGTTGTTGATGTTGAGCGATGTGACGGTGAGAGTATCGGTCGACGTTGAAGGTGTCTCGGTCGACTATGCTAGGCAAGTATTGGTCGACATGGATGTGTTGTTGTCGATCGATGAGGAGCGTAGGTCTTTGCGGATGCTACGTTCCAAGTTGTGAGGATCTTCTTAGTACAAAAGGTGTTTGTTCTTGTTGCTTCTAGTACTGCTGGGCATGTACCTGAAAAATACAAGAATTTTTTTTTTTTTTGGTGTCTGAAGATAGATAAAAAATAAAAGAAAAGTAACCTACACCTAATAAGATTAAATCTAATGTTATCAAAGCTCCCCGGCAACGGCGCCTAATTTGATATCACTCAAATGTTTAACCCTAAGAAGTGAATTACTCTCTCAAATAAGAGGTTCAGTTGTAGTACTTAGGGATTGAATCCATAGGGAACTAAGGAACACAATAGATGTAATCCTAAGTGATTATGCTAGGTTGATTAGGTTTAAAATAGTAAATTGCAGTTTGTGAGCAATGTTAAGTTTCTCAAGAGAATAAGTTTTGGTTTAAAACAATAAAAGAAAGTAGTTAGATTCAAGGCTGCTATTAAGATAATCAGGATTATAATGCTACAGATGTTTTAATGAATTGCTTGCAAGATATATAAAAACTTTGATTCTTAGACAGATCTAATAGCAGTCGCTAAATAGTCTCATCCATTAATACTTGTCGATTTCCGTTAAATAAGGAAACTTAGGAAAACCCTAATTTTCCAGAGGAATCGGATCTCTGCGAAAGCCAACGACAAGTAACCAAATAAATGCGGAAAGATATGAAAAACGTAATAAAACGAATTTAAAGAAAAAGTAGATCTTATTTCGATTTCGCGTAAGGGCGTTGCGAACATTACAAGGGTTTACAAAGGCTTTGGCCGCAGGGCCGTCAGCGAGTTACAAACATAAAACCCTAATCGAGCCGCAGCTCGATAATAAAAGATGGAAAAAGATAAGAAAAAGGATTTGATTGATTTCGGACTGAACCTTATGAAAGGCTGCCTACGTACCCCTTTTGAGGATCAATTCGAACGTAGTTCAGTTGGTGGAGCTGGACCAGAGATCGAACTGCCTGGGCGAGTTCGTCTAGTAATTGAGCGCCAGTCATAGAAACCGAACATGTCGAGAAAAAGCCTAAGTTTCTAAGTGCGTAAAATTCTAAGTCTAGAAAAGTTGTGAAAGTCTCAGATGAGAGCTCTGGATTTCGTCCCTCTGCTTCTGCCCTATGCCTCTTTCTTATATACTCCCTTCCTAGGCGGTTTAGTCTTTCCATTTCGCCCAGATTCGAGTTTAATGGGAATCTTCCATTTATCTCGATCTTTCTTTTTTCCCGAGGAAATCTTCTATTTACCCTCAAACTTGACATTTATCTTCAAGTTTGACATTTATCTTCTTTCTGCGAGTAAATCGCCAAAACGTCGTCGTATCTTCAAGTTTGACATTTATCGCGTTTTATGACTTTCCGAGCCATTTTGCGATAAATCCGTTTTACGACTTTAGACGAGATCGTTTGCTGATACGATGCCGTTTTTAGATAAGTTTCTCGAGTTAATCGTAAAGCTAAGCAATGTTTGATGTTTCGATTAATCGTTTCCATTTTCTACGATGTACTCGGGGTTTTATTAAAAACGCGTTTTGTAAGATTTTTACGAAAAATCTCGAATAAATCGTATAGTTTAGGCAATATTCGGTGTTTCGTTTAACCGTTGCCGTTTTATACGATTTCCTCGAGTTCTTTTCGAGAAAACAAAGTTTTACGGTTTTTATCGTAAAACTCGAACGATAGGCCGGATCGAGACGAAACGGGAAACATTTCAACCGTGATTCGGAATACGATCGTGTCGAAGGATGTATGCCTTGAATCAAGGATGTGGGAGATCAAGGCTCGGGATGGTCGGCTCGACGTACGGCGAGCTAGTTCAGCTTGGACAGGTCGCCATATGGCGAACTAGGTGATAAAAACATGTGGAGCAAAGTCAGCACCTCTTAGTTCGCCAGCAGGCGAATTAGTTGGGAGGTTCCTAGTTCGCCTGCTGGCGAACTAAGCCGAGCTGGCTTAGTTCGCCAGCAGGCGAACTAGTCGTGACTAGTTCGCGTTTTGCGGCGGTTTCGGTTTTTTGCGATTTTGTAAAACGATTCTCGAGTTTTATAAAACGATCTTCGAGTTTACTAAAACGATTCTCGAGTGTTATAAAACGATTCTCGAGTTTTATAAAACGATTCTCGAGTTTTATAAAACGATTCTCGAGTTTTATAAAACGATTCTCGAGTTTTATAAAACGGTCTTCGAGTTTTATAAAACGATTCTCGAGTTTTATAAAACGATTCTTCGAGTTTTATAAAACGATTCTCGAATATTATAAAACGATCTTCGAGTTTTATAAAACGATTCTCGGGTTTTATAAAACGGTTCTCGAGTTTTATAAAACGATTCTTCCAGTTTTATAAAACGATTCTCGAGTTTTATAAAAAGATTCTTCGAGTTTTATAAAACGATTCTTGAGTTTTATAAAACGATTCTCGAGTTTTATAAAATGATTCTTTGAGTTTTATAAAACGATTCTCGATTTTTATAAAACGATTCTTCGAATTTTATAAAACGATTCTCGAGTTTTATAAAACGATTCTCGAGTTTTATAAAACGATTCTTCGAGTTTTATAAAACGATTCTCGAGTTTTATAAAACGATTCTTTTGAGTTTTATAAAACGATTCTCGAGTTTTATAAAACGATTCTCGAGTTTTATAAAACGATTCTCGAGTTTTATAAAACGATTCTTCGAGTTTTATAAAATGATTCTTATGAAGGCTGCCTACGTACCCTTTTGAGGGGATCAAGCCTTTCGGGGGTTTGATAGATTTTATCGTTGCCCTCAGTGAGCTAAGACGCTTGGGCCGTCAGCGAGTTACAAACATAAAACCCTAATCGAGTCGCAGCTCGATAACAAAAGACGGAAAAATATAAAAAAAAAAGGATTTGATTGATTTCGGACTGAACCTTATGAAAGGCTGCCTACGTACCCCTTTCGAGGATCAAGTCGAACGTAGTTCAGTTGGTAGAGCTGGACCAGAGATCGAACTGCCTAGGCTAGTTCGTCTAGTAATTGAGCGCCAGTCATAGAAACCAAACTTGTCGAGAAAAAAGCCTAAGTTTGTAAGTGCGGAAAATTCTAAGTCTAGAAAAGTTGTGAAAGTCTCAGATGAGAGCTCTGGATTTTGTCCCTCTGCTTCTGCCCTATGCCTCATGCTTATATACTCCCTTCCTAGGCGGTTTAGTCTTTCCATTTCGCCCAGATTCGATTTTAATGGGAATCTTCCATTTATCTCGATCTTTCCTTTTTCCCACGGAAATCTTCTATTTACCCTCAAACTTGACATTTATCTTCAAGTTTGACATTTATCTTCTTTCTGCGAGTAAATCGCCAAAAAGTCGTCGTATCTTCGGATTGGACTTCGTTTAAAATCGCGAGTGGCTTTTATCGTGTTTTATGACATTCCGAGCCGTTTTGCGATAAATCCGTTTTACGACTTTAGACGAGATTGTTTCCTGATACGATGCCGTTTTTAGATAAGTTTCTCGAGTTAATCGTAAAGCTAAGCAATCTTCGATGTTTTGATTAATCGTTGCCGTTTTCTACGATTTACTCGGATTTTAATTAAAAACGCGTTTTGTACGATTTTTACAAAAAATCTCGAATAAATTGTATAGTTTAGGCAATATTCGGTGTTTCGTTTATCCGTTGCCGTTTTATACGATTTCCTCGAGTTCTTTTCGAGAAAACAAAATTTTACAGTTTTTATCGTAAAACTCGAACGATAGGACGGATCGAGACGAAACGGGAGACATTTCGACCGTGATTCGGAATACGATCGTGTCGAAGGACGTATGCCTTGAATCAAGGATGTGGGAGATCGAGGCTCGGGATGGTCGGCTCGACGTACAGCGAGCTAGTTCAGCTTGGCCAGGTCGCCATATGGCGAACTAGGTGATAAAAACCTGTGGGGCAAAGTCAGCACCTCTTAGTTCGCCAGCAGGCGAACTAGTCGTGACTAGTTCGCGTTTTGCAGCGGTTTTGGTTTTTCGCGATTTTGTAAAACGATTCTCGAGTTTTATAAAACGATTCTCGAGTTTTATAAAACGATTCTCGAGTTTTATAAAATGATTCTCGAATTTTATAAAACGATTCTCGAGTTTTATAAAACGATTCTCGAGTTTTATAAAACGATTCTTGAGTTTTATAAAACAATTCTCGAGTTTTATAAAACGATTCTCGAGTTTTATAAAACGGTCTTCGAGTTTTATAAAACGATTCTCGAGTTTTATAAAACGATTCTTCGAGTTTTATAAAACGATTCACGAGTTTTATAAAACGATTCTTCGAGTTTTATAAAACGATTCTCGGGTTTTATAAAATGGTTCTCGAGTTTTATAAAACGATTCTTCGAGTTTTATAAAACGACTCTCGAGTTTTATAAAACGATTCTTCGAGTTTTATAAAACGATTTTTGAGTATTATAAAACGATTCTTTGAGTTTTATAAAACGATTCTCGAGTTTTATAAAATGATTCTTCGATATTTATAAAATGATTCTAGAGTTTTATAAAACTATTCTTGAGTTTTATAAAATGATTCTTCGAGTTTTATAAAACGATTCTCGAGTTTTATAAAACGATTCTTTGAGTTTTATAAAACGATTCTCGAGTTCAATAAAACGATTCTTCGAGTTTTATAAAACGATTCTCAAGTTTTATAAAATGATTCTTCGAGTTTTATAAAACAATTCTTGAGTTTTATAAAACGATTCTCGAATTTTATAAAACGATTCTTCGAGTTTTATAAAACGATTCTTCGAGTTTAATAAAATGATTTCTTTTATATTTTCTGCGGAGACTTTTTTCCATTGATTCCGTTGTGACCGATTTTGACACCAACAATTGTCAATAATATCGACCGATGTTTTGACAGCGATATCGTACGATATGGGTTGCTGTCGATCGATAACTCTATAGGATTATCAATCGATATAGCATAAGATCGAATCGAAACTGTGTTCACCAAGATCATAGACCGGCTCTCGCACAACCCTAGAGGATCTGAGCTTATGCCAAATGATTTCAGGACAATGATTAACAAGTTAAATCACATCAATGAACATACTCTAGGTAGCTACTCTAGAGTAAGCATTAGGGTTCATTTGGATAATGAATATCAACAATTCAACTATCCATAGTTGGGGCTAATCCCTCATAACTATTTCAACCCTAAATCTAACAAAGAAATCTACTCAGACATAGATAAGAGATTCATAACAGCAAGGAAATAATAGAGATTCGGAAGATTAGAAGATTGAACTTTTTGTTCTTGGAACAACAAATCTCTTTGTGTGTTTTTCTAAATCTAGAATTCTATAACCTTTTCTAAATCTAGAATTCTAGAAAAGAAATACTTTATTGCTAAGTATAGAATAGAACAAAAGAATTCAAAAGCACAAGAAAAGCATGCAAAGTACAAGAAAGCACAAAAAGCATACAAAGCATGCCTTGCCAAACACATAGGCAAAAACTATAAATATGAGTTCTGTTAGGTTAATAAACTCGTCAGGGGAATTATTGTAATATTGGGAAAACTTGAGCTTCAAGTCGGCCAAGTCGGACTTGTTCTCCACGCATCATATCGATCGATGGTACATGGTGTACATCGATCGATGGAGTTTCTCGACTTCATCTTCTAGGAAGCGTCATCGATCGATTACACAAGGTGTGTATCGATCGATATGTATCCTTATTGTCTAATATTCATAGTCATGTCGGAAAACTCTCCTTTAAGCTCCAAAAGGGCACCTAAGTCATCACTTTACTCCAAAATTCTCCTGAACCTGAAAACATACCTAATAGACTCCAAAACATATTAAAAACTTGTAAAAACACATCAATACCATGGCTAAAAGCGGGTCAAATCATGGTATATCAGGATGTCTTGAAGACGAATAGCTGACATGTTGGCATAATACTAGTCTGGACGGTTGTAACATGCCAAGGTCTTGGGTCGAACAGCCTCATCAGTGTCAGGCTTAGGGATTACAGTCCCCTGATCATCTAGCCTCTAACCTGCTGCATTATGTAGATGACCTTCCTGGTCATGCAGGTGCCATTCTCATCTGGTGTGAGTATCAGAATCGCAAGCATGTATCGCGACTGAGTATTGATCGATGTACGATGTGTCGTATCGATCGATGCCGAAGGTATGAAATCGATCGACGAAGAAGTGTTCATGTCGATTAATTTGAAAGAGGAATCGGTTGACAGTGGTTGGCGAGAATCTGACGATATGCGAGTGTGGATATCAATCGATGTGGAGCGTAGGTCTTTGCGAATCTAACGCTCCAAGCTTGCTGGGTCTTCTGAGAATATTAGTTGTTTTTCCTTGTTGCTTCTGGTAATGTTGTGCATACACCTGAAAAATCAAGAAGAAAAAATTTGTGCAATAAGGGGAGGTAAAGAAAATGAATAACCTAAAATTATTAGACTAAATATAATGGCGATAAAAACTCCCCAGCAACGGAGCCAAATTTGATAAATAACCTTAAGGATTGAGTTACTCTCCCAAACAAGAGATCAGTTGTAGTACTTAGGGATCAAATCAACAAGAAGCTAAGGAACCGATTAAATCTAATCAAGTAATAAATCTAGGGTGAAAATAAAGCAAATTACAGTATGAGATTAAACAGTAAATAGCAGTAATCCTAATTGAGCAAGGCAGTTACTCCACTAAATTGATTGAGTGTTGAAACTTAATTGGACAGGCGTTAGACTTACGGTTTCTATTAAGGTGTTAGAGATTATAATCCTATAGATGCTCTTGTATGCATGGTATTAAAGAGATTAACCACTAAATAACTAATTCATTGGTTTGCTTTCTGAATTCATCTAATAACTAGATTTATTGACCCAAACAAGATTGTTTGATCAATAGCAGTGTTGATCGATTTTCGATAGGAATATCGTTCGATTCACTTTTCAAGAAGTCGATCAATTTCCGATAGGAATATCGATCGATGTGGCTAGTTAGGCTCTATGCATGAGTTAATGTATGCTCACTATAGATCCCTAGATCAAGCTCTCGCCTTGTTTCTAGTAAAATCCTAGCTTAATATAATTGATTCAGGAAATCAGAATTGGTTTTCTCTCACTATAACTAAACAAATCCCTAGATTCAGGTTCCTAGTTAGCAAGTCTTGAACATAAGCATTAAGAACAATTCTATTAATTAACACCACAACAAGCGATCCTACAGCTGGAGCTAATCCATCTAACCTATATAAACCCGAAACCTAATAGGTAAATTACACAGACATAGCTAAGCAATTCATAACAAAAGCAAAGTAAATAAACTTCATAAAATAGATAGATAGTAATGGAGTTCTAATCACAAATCTCTCTGGATATTCTTCCCAAATCTAAAAATCCTCAAACCTTTTTCCTATGAAAATTAGAATACAAGAAAGCTCTCTTTGCTTAAAACACCTTGGCAAAGTATAAATACTTAGGTAAAAACTCGTCAGGGGCATAATTATAATTTGGTGAAATATTGAGCTTCAAGTCAGATGGGTCATGAATCGGTCTTCCGCGCCTTCTGTATCGATCAACACTGCTAATAGCATATCGATCTTATATAAAAACTCCGTGTCGACCTCAATGTGTTGGTCGATATCCAAATCGAGTGATTTCTCTAATTCTCTCCAAAATGCTCCAAAAACATCACTTTCTTCCAAAATACTCCTAATCCTATAAATATGCTTAAAAGCTTCTATAATATAATAATTAGTTGTAAAATCATATACCATGACTAAAAGTGGGTCAAAATAACGGTATATCACTTCGCGATTTCCGCTGCAGTTTTCTTGATTGTTCATACAGAAACAATAATAATCTTCTTGATGAAGATCCAATCCAGTTGCCAGAACAACCTGATGCATTCGCGAGTACAATATGTCTCTTATAGGCAAGACTTTTAACCCAAAAATACAACGTTGAGCGACTCATTGTCACTATGCTTGAGCAATGGGTTATGGCAGAGAAGATTACAGCACGTGATCGAGGGAAGGTGATATACCATGGATTCCTCCTGTAATTTGCACACAATCTATTATAATCCATGTGTCTAAACACTAGATCTAGCTATTTTTCCTTATTTTCATTTACTTGAATTCAAAATATTTCCTTTTTAATTAAACCTAAAAATTTATATAATATTATCACCTAGCTTAACCATTAGAATTGTAAAAATCTATTGTATGCCTTCGCTCTCTGTGGATTTTATCCCTAAGTACTTCAGTTGATCCCTCTTGGAAAGAGTAGTTTTGAGTTGAGTTTCTTAGGGTAATTTAATAAAGTGAATTAGGAATTATAAAACCTTGAAATGCAGCCCTGTCAAATTTGGGACTGTTGTTGGTTATCGACACTACTTGCAAGAAGACAAAGGAGATCAAAATTCTCATACTTGGGCGAATTTTGATATCACTCAAATTACCCTAAGGAGTGAATTTACTCTCTCAAGTAAGAGGTTTAGTTGTAATACTTAGAGATCGAATCCATAGAGAGCGTGGGCACATAATAAACTTAACACTATCTTGATTAAGTTATGAAAAATATATTTAATAACAGTAAACAGAGGATTTGTTTGATGGAAGGATTGTTTACCAGACTTAGGGTTTATACAAGTAAGTGAATTATAAAGGATATCTGCTAAAGGTATCAATCCTAGAACTCGATATCTAGTATAAAGATGAGCAACTTTCACTGCGAGTCTAATCTATTGACTAAGTCCTATGTTTGTGAAGAAGGATTGAGCCACGCGATGCTATGGTATTAGCTTCGATCGATGCTGCCTTAGACAAGCGTTATCAAACTGATTTCTAATAACCTAGCTCAATAGAATTGTATTCAGGTAATAAACCATGCTTTCGTGTGCACCTAACTATCCTATTATAAGGGTTCTAGTTAATTACTCTAGAACACAAGCAGTAAGAACAATCCTAGTGATAGTATAATTACCTTAGCAGTTTTATTTTTTTGCTAATCCATCAAAACCTTAAAAAACCTAAACCTAGTAGATGGATCTACTCAGACATGACAGTTGTCACAAAAAGCATAAACTGCAATTTATATAACGTAAAAAGAAATAATAAAACTAAAGGAGTTCCATCAACACTAAGAACAATGAATAATAAAGCTTAGCCATCAACACTGGCTTAGAAAATACACGAATAGAGTTTAAGTCGTCTAGGGGTATTATGGTAATTTGCTTGGCTTCTGGGCTTAAGTCGTCATTAAATATATTCGGCCCGTATTCTGGCATCACCTTCGATCGACACCAAGACTGATGTCATCTATCGACGTTTCTTCATCTCCTCAACAACTTTCTTTCGCAAGACATACTAAGCGCTATTCAGTAAAAGATGCATAACTTCTGATCTAAACGTTGGATTGACCTCAAACCGGTGGCATTTGAAAGCTAAGTCAAACATTTAACTTGTGTAGAAATATGAGCTCAGTCGCACCATTGGTATATCTCCATCCATAGATAATCATCTGGTGTGTTTGTGTAGTTATGTACCTCAAGAAACTCTAGAATCACCAAAGTTCTCCAGAACGTACCTTAACATCAAAACATTCTAAAACACACTCCAAACCCATATAACATATTTTCAATAGAACATATATACCATGGGTGAAAATAGATAAAATCCATGGTATATTAACTCCCCCAGACTTATCATTTTGCTTGTCCTTAAGGAAAAAATATTGCCATTGGAAAAAGGTTTGAAATCCCAGGGACTCACAAAATCATTAACTTACTACTATTACATCTACTATGTTGCAACCACATCAAATAAATGTTAACCTCAGAGGTACTTTATATACCATATCCTAGTTTAGCAACCAAGTCCATTTTATCAGCAACTTAGCGAATACTAGCTTGACTCACCCCTCTACTAAATTATGTTCGAATTCTTTTTAATATGAAGGGGAGAAAGAGGGGAATCTGAAACTGATAGACTTTTACCTTCAAGACTTGCAATAGAAATCCGATCAAATGTATACCAAGCCCTACAGCAAGCAAATAAGTCAGTTTATGGTTGGAAGTGAGCTTCAGTTCCTTCAAACGTTCTAAGCAAGTGTGATCCAATGGTAGGATGATCCACTTTAGTATCTCTAGTACACAATGCTGTCAACAAGTCTAAGAATGGAGCTATAGAGTGGCTAGATAATAAATAAAAAATTAAATACGATCATAGTCCCTACTTGACTCAATAAAATATTTTGAAAACTTAAAAAAATATAGCAAATAAAAGCTCAAAATCAATAAAAGGACTAGTGAACCTCCCCCAGACTTAAAGAACCCTGTCCCTAGTGTTATCTCGTCCTAGTTTGGTTAGGAAAAACTAAATCATAAGTAAAAGTGTTAGAGAAAGTCGGATATACCAAAATCCGTAAGGAGTGTTGATCAATGGTAAATGATGTGTGTCGACCGATGGTACACCATCCAAGCCATCGACCGATAGTAATTGGCTGATGTCAACCGATGGTGATCTCGAACTTTATGCTACCCTTTTTTAGTAACAATAATAAGAATAAAACTCAAAATAAAACATAATGTCAGTAAACCTCCCCCACACTTAAACAACACTATCCCTAGTGTTGTACAGTCCGAGATTGGTGGGAAAAGAAATCATAAGGACAATATTTAAAAAGGAAAACAGATATACATGATCGCTAATGGTTATCGTCAATCGACAAATTTAAGTGGCAATCGATCGATGCTCGTGATGGTTCGTCAATAGACATTGACCAAGTGTCGGTCGATGTTATGTGAAAAATATCTTCCTCTCATCTAACAAGGGGTTGCCTCCCACTCCTCGCTAATTTTCAGTCATTAGCTTTACTTCTGGAGATATGATTCAGTCCGGATGAGAATGAGAACTTACTCCAAAACAAGTCTCAATTTATACTCTCTGAATCTTGATCACCTGTTTTTGTGAAAGCCTCCATAGACTCTTCTCCTTTATCTATCATCTCAGCAATAAGGAGTACTCGAAGTTTCGCAAATGGCTGTGAGAAGCATCTGCTCTGCACTCTGGATTTTCTTTCACCATCTGAGAAGTGGAGAATCAATGATAAATGAGGACTACCCTTTGTCCATTTCATCTTCTTCCAATTTTTCCTCTTCTTTTCCCTAGACTTGTCTGATCTCGTAGTGGTGTCCCCTTCAAAACGTTTTCCACACACATCAAACCCGTTCTACTCTGATACGTGTTTTGTGCCGATTGATGGTATCTGGTCGGTGTCGATCAATGTTGTTTCTGCTGTGCCTTTCTCGACTTCACTTCTACATCTCAACCATCTCTGAGAAGCTTCTGCATACATAGGATCATCCACTAGTAAAAAAAAACCCATATAGCAACGAAAGTGCTACGGTAATTACGTAGCAAAACAAAAAAAAAAGCCACGAATATGCAACAGTCTTTCTACGAAAATAAAAACGTGGCAAAACGAAGTAAAACCGTAGCATAATTTTCTACGTTTTGTTACGAAGACAGAACGTGGCAATATTTTGCACGAAACAAAACGTAGCAACCTGCTACGATCCATAAACGTATCAAATCGTAGCAAACCCACCGAAAAAAGTCCCATCAATCAAATCCTGCGCAAGTGGCAGTGATAAAAAAAAACAAAACACATCCACTTGGTCCGACATGGGTCAGGCAAATAATGCTAGATATTTTGGAGCTTGCTACGTTAGTCTTTCGTAGCAAATTTCGTAGCAATTTTCGTAGCAAGAAACGTGGCAAAAAAAGTAGCATTAATGTAACAAAAACGTGGCAGCTATTTTCTATAAAAGCGACCGAGCACTTCAGTCTTGTTACAACAAATTTTATAACAACATATTGCTCATAAAAAAAAGGCGAGAGAGTTAAATACATTTGGGAAAAAAAATTGAGAGTTCAATGTCTAACTATTTTTATTCAAGAGATTGGATTGATCGGCACATTGATCCAATCAACAATTGTGTTTCTCGAGAGTTTAAGGAAGGTATGATGTTTTTATCACATTTTCTTCCAATCAAAATTCTTTTATAGTGGGAAAAACCATGTTATGTCATTGTGTAAGATGTCAAAACCGAAAACAACGTGACACGAGAACCATAGCTCGCCATCTTTACCGAGTCGGATTCAAGAGTAATAATTATTTATGGTCAAGCCATGGAGAAAATTATTATGATGTTGGCGAATCATCGACGGGAGGTCAATTTATAGGAGACGAGACAGTGATTGAAGCACCCAATGAAGAGCAATATCAAGAGACATATTAAGAGAATTTTCCTGATGTCATGGGAGGAGACATTGGATCAACTCCTGTTAGAATGTGATGGAATCACCCAATGAAGAGCAATATGACGATAGTGTGTTTCAAGCATTTGAAGCAGCTAATCAACCATTATACGAAGGATGTGTTGAAGGTATTTCTCAGTTATACTTGGCATCACGTTTGATGAAAGTAAGAACCGATCATAATTTACCGGAGTCATGTTTGGATGAGATATCACAAACTTTTAAAGATGTTCTGCCACAACCAAATAAAGCACCTGCATCATATTATGAGACGAAGAAGTTGACAAAGGCGCTTGGTCTCCCTGTTGTTAAGATTGATATTTGCGAGGATAACTGCATGTTATTTTGGAAGGAAGATCGACACTTGTTGGTGTGTCGGTTTTGTGGGAAAGATAGATATCACCCAAACCGAGAAAAGGGGAAAAAGCGGCCAAAACAAAGAATGTTTTACATGCCTATTATAGAGAGGTTAAAGCGGCTGTACCAACTTGAGGCGACTGCATCACAAATGCGATGGCACGCAGAACATGAGTCCCCCGAAGGAGAAATGCATCACCCTTCTGATGGAGGAGCTTGGAAGCATTTTAACAAGGTATATCCTGATTTCGCTGCCGAAAGACAGAATATATATCTAGGATTAGCAACTGATGGATTTAATCCAGTTGGTGTGAGTGGTGAACCACACTCGGTGTGGCCCGTAATCGAAACTCCGTATAACTTACCTCCTGGTATGTGTATGAAAAGAGAATATTTCTTTTTATCGGTCTTAGTGCCCGGTCCAAGACATCCAAAGAAGAGCATTGATATCTATCTGCAGCTGTTAATTGAAGAACTACAAAAATTTTGGAGTCACGGGGCAGAAAAATACAATGTCTCGAGGAAGGAAATATTCAATATGCGTGCTGCGTTAATGTGGAAAATTAACGACTTTCCCGCTTATGGAATGATGTCAGGTTGGAGTACTCATGGTCGTTTAGCTTGTCCATATTGTTTAGATGATACAAAGTCATTTTGGTTGCAACAAGGAAGGAAGCATAGCTGGTTTGACTGTCATCGAATGTTTCTTCCTAAAGAGCATCCTTACCGGAGAAATGTCCAAGCATTCCGAAGGGGGAAGAAAACAACTGATGATCCTCCACCTTGGTTGACAGGAGAAGAAATTCTTCGCGAAAGAATCAACAACATTAACGGATTGAAGGAAACTGTTAAATGTGGCGGAAATAGACACGAGAAACCTGCAAGCCACATACACGGCTTTGGAAAAGATCACAATTGGGTGAAGAAGAGTATCTTTTGGGAATTGCCGTATTGGGAAAACCTTCTTCGTCGCCACAATGTGGACTTCATGCACGTTGAGAAAAATTTCTTTGATAATCTTATCAACACAGTGCTCAATGTTCCTGGGAAGACAAAAGATAATGCAAAGTCGAGGATGGATCTACCTGATTTCTGCAGAAGGCAAGATTTACATATCAAAGACGATGGAACGATGCCGGTCCCGATATTTCGGTTGTCCAAAGAAGAAAAAAAAGAATTCTTGCGATGGTTGAAGGATGATATAAAATTTCCATATGGGTACGCTTCAAAGTTTAGTAGATGTATAGATGAGACGAATTCAAAGCTTTCAGGTCTAAAAAGTCATGATTGTCACGTTATCATGCAACGACTTCTTCCATTTGCGTTTAGGGAATTGCTTCCTAAAAATGTCCACATCGCGATTTCAGGTAAATTATTTTAAATTATTTGTATAATTGTTACTATCCACTAACTCGAAAATGTGTTGTGTAGAGATAGCACTCTTTTTTCGGGATATCTCTGCGAAAATACTAAAGAATGAAGAGGTTGCCGTTTTAAAAGAAAACATTGCAGTGAAGCTTTGCAATTTGGAAAAGATTTTTCCACCTTCATTTTTTGATGTTATGGAACATCTCGTTGTGCATTTACCAGACGAAGCTGCTCTAGGTGGTCCAGTGCAATATAGATGGATGTATCCTTTCGAACGATACATGTGCCATTTGATGAAAAAAGTAAAAAATAAGGCACATATTGCAGGTTCCATTATTACCCAATCTCATAACGAGGAGATTTCTACAGCTTCTGCACACTTCTTTGGGAATCCAGAAGTGCCCGCTCAAGTTTTGAAACCTGGAGATATTCGATTTACATATGATGAACCAGATGTGTCAAATATGTTTTACCATGAAGGTCGAGTTAGTGGAAGAGTAGAAGAGAAGTATCTAACAGATGATGATTGCACTGTGTTGCATACGTTTTTGATGCTCAATTGTCCTGCATTTGAGCCCTATGAAAGGTATTTCAACTAATTATTTATATTTTATATTTCTAATATTTCCAGTTGGAAGTTATAAACATTTTATAAAAACTACGGAACAGGAGGTTCGAGGATTTTATGAAGGATAACAACCCAAATATATGTGATAATGATCTACAAATATGAAAAGATAACCATTTTACGGAATGGGTGAAAAACTATGTAAGTTTTTATATAATTTGACTATCAATATGAGTTAATCATTTATACTCATAATTTCAATTAACAGGTTGAAGAAGCGAGTAAATTCTATAAGTTTCCGTTGTGGATGATGGATTTTGTAAAAGGCCCGAAACACAATTATAAAGTTTGGCCGATTTACTTCTCACGGGGATACTGTTTCCACACACATAGTCATGGCCAAAATAAGAGAACCCAACACTACGGAGTCCAAGTCCGGGTAACGATGGACACTGACTATTACGGGTTGATCGAGGAGATAATGATGGTTGAGTATTCTGGTTCTGCTAAGCTTAAGGTCATGGTTTTTAAATGTAAGTGGTTTGATACAATGTTAGGTCGGGGGATTCAAAAACATAAATCTGGAATCGTTGATGTGTCTCCGCGCTGGCAGTACGAGAAATATGATCCATTTATCTTATCTGGTAATTGTGATCAAGTTTGTTTCATTCCTTATCCGCGGGTTCGTCGCACATCAGCAAACGATTGGTGGGCATGTACTAAAGTTTTGCCTAGAGGGGTTCGAGAAACTTCTGAAATTACGCTTGCTGCATTACAAGATGATACACACAAACAAGTTGTTGCACATAGTGGAATGTTACGCATTGAATCTTATGTCGTAGAAGATGATTCAGATTATGATTCGACACCGGTTGTTCCTCCCAATGACGAATATATTTCTGAAGATGAGTTAGAACCGTCATGTACTGATTCTGATTCAAAATCTGATTCAAGTTCTTAGTGTTTTAAAAATATATGCATGTATAATATAAGTTTTTGGTGTTTGTAAGATAAATGAAATGTATAATATAAGTTTTTATATAGTAAATTTGTAATATATGAATTTATAATATAAGAGTATTTAATGATTTTTTAAAAAGATATATAAATAATTCTAAACCCTAAACGAGATCTAAACCCTGTCTAACCCCTAAATTATACAAAATACCTATAATTTAAGTACTCCCTCCAAAATTTTGGAGCCTGAAATATATTTGCCTCCAAGATTTTGGAGCCAAAAATTAAAGTCCAAAAACTATTTCCCACACTTAGCATTTTTTACCCTTTCTCAATAAAGCTATCTCGTCTCTCTCTCTCGTCTCTCACAGACAACTCTCTACAATACAAGAGTAAATCTCAGTCTCTCGATCTCTCTTCCTAATCTCTCGATCTCTCTTCTAGCTCTCTCTTCCATGGCTCCTTCCACCGTCAACGCACCCAACGACCGTCGTCGTCCTCGCTCTCCCAGCTCTAATCTTCCAGGTATGGTTTTGATTTCTCTCCATCTCTCTGTTTCTCTCGATTCTTTTGTGTTTCAAGTAACGGTTAGGGATTAGATATCGTTTAGGGTTTAGGGCAAAGTTTTGGAGCTTGTGTTCGCATGTTCTAGGGTTTAGGGCAAAGTTTTGTTTTTGTGTTCCAGGTTTTCTTTTGATTTCGAATTTTTGTTTCTATTTATTCCAAGGTCTTTTCAATAGCTTTTCGGATTGCGTTTCAATTTGGCTTTCAAGTTATTTTTATGGTTTCGTTTTGGGACAAGGTTTGTTTTCGATTTGGGAATAGGTCTTGCTTTCAGTTTCGATTTTGGGTTTCAATCTTAACATCTTCTTATGTTTCTCTGTGTACAGATGTCATACACTCTAGACCCCAAATGAGAGCCGCTTCAATGCCTCCTGCTCAACCAAGAAGACCTCCTGGAACAAACGCCTCTTCAAGTTCAGCATCTGTGGCTCCTCCAACTTATGTGAGGAGAACAGAAGATGCTTTGCTACGTGCTCCATCTAGAATTAACCAGCCTCACCTCCATCCTGATAAGCTCAATGGAGCATTGTGGTAAGTGATATCATTTATTTAACTATTTTAGTTAATGACTTTAGCTAAGTGTTAGGTCTATTCTAAATTTGTTACCTTGTTTGGTTACCTTAGTTCAGTGTTAGGTCTAATGAATTGCTTAGGTCACTAACTCAAACCGTGTAGTTATGGATGTTCTTACATGGTGTAGTCTTATTTGATGTTTGTTTGATGCTTATAATATTGTCTTTGCAGGATATGAGTTGATCCTGAAGTCCATGCTTTTATGAGAGCAACGTGGCAGGGAAACTTCTGGGGGCCGTGGAAAAACTGGACAATGGTTCCAGAGGAGAAGAGAGATAGTTGATGGCACTCATTCATAGTAAGTAATCCTGAACCATTTCCATTCCCATTCTTAATTATATACTTTGCTTCTAATCTCTTCTCTTCTTTTGTAGCAACAATACTACTGGGAAGACAGATTTCATGATGAAACCTACTTGAAGTGGAAGGTTCAGACTCAAAGGACCATCTGCGGACGCATAAGCCAGAAAAGGAGAGATAAGAAGCAACCCAAATACATCAGTGACATAGACTGGGAAACAATCCTTACGAATTGGTCAACACCTGAGGCCCAAGCCAAGAGCGAATCAGCAGCTACTTCTCGCACTTCTGCTCCTCCAGGGAAGAAGATGTTCGTCCATGGTGGAAGACCTCGCACCTTTGCAAATATTGAATATCATATGGTCAGCTTTCTATTTTTTTACTTCCATTCTCCCCTTTATTTAACTGCTAAATGTCTAACTTCCTGTTGTTCCTTTTGTTGTAGGTAATTGATGAAGGTTTGGACGGACCACCTTCATATACCGACCTTGTGAGGAAGACTCAAACCCACAAAGATGGGACCTTAATGGACGAACAAGCTGAAGCACTAGTTCTGGAGGTTGAGCAAGCAGTCGAAGAGATGATGCAAGATGGATCTCCAACTGGAGAAGGCCAAACTTGCTCAACTGCTGCCACAACAAATTCTAAGCGCCTTCTCCTAAACCAAGAATACATCAAGGTAATAATCTCTCATGCTCATTATATTTGTTTCTTATTACTCTTGTATTGAACTTGTAACAAGATCATACTGCATTTTTTTTTAAAATCTGTGCTAATGTTATCTTGTTTTTGTGCTAATGTTATCTTGTTTTTGTGCTAATGTTATATGTGCTAATGTTATCTTGTTTTTGTGCTAATGTTCTCTGTGCTAATGTTTTTGTGAAAATGCTCTCTGTGATAATGTTATCTTGTTTTTTTGTCCTTTTCAGCGTGGACAGGCACGCAAGGGCACCATTTATGGACTTGGCAATGTTCAATACAAGAACATAGAGCCTTCTGAGTCGGTCCCTGCTAGTCTCAAGCGAAGCTTGGGCATGGAGATGCGGGTTTGTGATGTGGAGACCCTCGCTCAGGAAATCAAGTCTGATGTTCTTGAGTTCAAGACAGACTTCCAAGAAAAGATGACTCAAACTCAATCAACTCTCAACACCATACTGCAACTTCTACAGCCTCAAGCTTCCAATCCTTCCGCCTCTACTGCACAACCAACTCAGTCTCAAGCACCTCAAGGTCAAGCTCCATCTCAATCTCAAGGTGATTCACAACTTCAACATGTCATCACCAATAACCTTTCTGAATTAAATAGGCGGTGTAATGCAGAACTCGGTTTGTAGGTTTTAGATGTGGCTGTTGCTTTCCCAAAAACAATTATGTATTATGTTTTAATGTTTTGAACCTTCTGAATGTTTGTATGAATCTTTTGAACCTTTTGAGGTTTGAGCTTTAAGAAACTCAATGTAATATAAATTTGGTGCCTGTTTCAAAAAAAAAAAATTCTTATTAGCTTTTTTTAAAAAAAAAATCGTCAAAATACATACTCACGAAAACACAAACCAAATCGTAGCAACACAAAACAAAGGACACCAAATAATTCGTCCTAAAACCGTAGCAACATTACTACGAAAATGTTGGTGTCAATACCGTAGCAACATTGTTACGAAGATACCGTATCAAAAACGTAGCAACTTGCCACGTAATACTTCGTAGAAAAATCGTAGCATTTGAAACGTTTTTTGCTACGAACTGAAATATGCTACGATCGTATACAGATGATCTGAAAAACGTAGCATTTTGTGGCAAACCCTCCATATAGCTACGAAAAAGCATTCATAGCTAGGATTTTTGACCGTTGCTATATGTGTTTTTTTTACTAGTGATCGAATACCTCATTGTAGGAAACTAGATGCATACCTATATCAGATGGGATAAGAAATTCAACTTCAAAGACATCACAAGGAACCACAAACTTCACAGGGTCATGTGTCATCTTCATTGTTTTATGAAACCTAGCAGCTTCTTTTGCGCAGATAGGTTGTCTCTGATGTTCATGGACATCAAGTGGTTCATTCTCAACTGTGTATACATGCAGCTCGTCCAACGATGTGTGTCGATCGATATCATCAGGAGGGTATCGATCGATGTTCTCCGGTGGCTTTTGATCGATCTCATGAGGTCGGTGTCGATCGATGCTAGCCTTTGGCGAAGCTTCCAGATCTTTTGTCATAGTGTCCCGTTCGTCGTCAAGTTTCTGCTCCGCGTAAAGCCATTCCTCCAACCCTAATAGTCGTCCATTGTGAATTCCCTATCAGAATCCAAATCCCCAAGCAGTTCTCCATCTTCTAATTCCAAAAATTCTTCTACTTCCAAGAAATCTTCCATGGTGATCTCTTCTTCTACATCGGGGGCTGGAGAACAACTTGATACATCAGTGCTTGATATACCATATTACTTACCAGCTTTATACCGTGATATGGGCCCCATTTGGAGTCTATTATGTGTGTCTAGACTATGTTTTAGAGTATTTACCACGGTGAATTTTCTGGAGTACATGGTGCATTTTTGGATGAATAAACCAGTAGCTGACAAGAATTCGCTAAGTCAGAGTCGACATAAGAGATCGACATCGATCTACGTAGACATATTGGCGTTGATCGATGGTCGCCGCGCACAAACAAAAATTTGTTCAGAACCGACACAAAGCCCCAAGTCTACAATACTTACAAGATTACCCATACGAGTTTTTACCTAGTTTATAAGAGTTTCTGCCATTTTTAGGCAGAGAACCACACTTTTGTTTTCCATAGTTTCTTATTATTGTTTTGGGGAGAAGATCAAAATTTCTTCCATAGCTTTGTATTAAAACCCCAGTTTATTATTTATGCACTCCATTCAGACCTTTGCTATTGATTGCTTGATAATGGCTGAGTTGTTCATCTTTTTAAATAGGTTTCTATGTGGTATTGATGGATTAGCCCAAAACTAGGATTGCTAGAAGAACTAATATCCATTGATTAGAATAATTCTTAATGCATGTGATTTAGAGTAGCTAACTAAATTCTGAACTTAGGACATAGACAATAATGACATTAGGTTCTCTGCCTGAATCATATTCTCACTGAGCTAGGGTTGTTATATGCATCCAATAGCTGGTGGACCAATTCTAGTGGATTATCAATTCGTCATAACCGTCAATCGATATTGGTGCTTCACCATCGGTTGACATCATATTTGTAGGTGATTGATTCCTCGTGAATTAGATTTACTTGCATCCTATCTATAATAATCCATGTGTATAAACCCTAGATTTAGCTATTTTTTCTTATTTTCACTAACTTAAATTCAACCAATTTCTTTTTTACTTAAACCTGAATTCCTATATAAGTATTTCACATACCTTAACCATTAGAATCTCATAAATCTATTGTGTGCCTTTCCTCTCTGTGAATTTGATCCCTAAGTACTTCGTTTGATCTCTCTTGGCAAGAGTAGTTTTTAAGTTGAGTTTCATAGGGTAATTTAATAGAATGAATTAGGATTTATAAAACCTTGAAATGCAACCTTGTAAAATTTGACGCCATTGCCTGAGAGCTTAGTTTGCGTAAGTATTTTTTTTAGGTTTAGTGTAGGTTTCGTTTTATTTTTACAGTACTGATAATTTGTGTCTCTTGTTTATAGGTGCATACCCAGCGGTAACAGAAGTAACAAAAGCCAAAAATACTTTTCTCTGACCAAGTAGCAATCGAACGTTCAATCCAAAAGGAGAAGCGACTAGCATCAATCGACACTCGTGACAGTTTGTCGACCGACAGATCTTTATCCACATTGATCGACAGCACAGACATACCACCGATCGACAGTGAGCCACGAGTTCCAATGGTTTCTCCAATCGTATTGATAGTGATGAGAATCAAGACTTACGTGATCTTGAAGGTCATCTGCGTAATGCAGCATATCAGAAGATAGAGGATAAGAGGGCTCTAATCCCTAAACCTGAAGTAAGTGCAGACGTTGCAATAGCTCAACCTGAAGCTAATGCCCAAGTTTCCCAAGCAAGGACATTACCAGACTACAACCGTTCTAACCAGTATTACGCCAACAGATCGGCCGTTCGCCCTCCTAGCTTTTCAGAGGAATGCTTTTGAGATCAAACCTTCTTTCTTTGCACTTGTAGTACAGACACCTTACCTTGGGGCACAAATGAGCATCCTCTGTATCATCTTGAGAGGTTTGAAGATCTAATATCTGCTATTAAAGCCAATGGAGTCCCTAAGGACTATCTGTTTTGCAAGTTCTTCAAGTAATCACTTGTTAGAAAAGCTTCTTATTGGCTTAAGGAGTTACCATCAGGATCTCGTACATTCTTGATTGACATCAAGAATGCCTTCTTGCGCAATTTCTTTGATAATGCGTGAGCTGAGGATTTGAAGACAAGAATTGCTACTTTCACACAAAATCCTGCAAAGTCTTTTAAGAGCTCCTGGACCAGATTCAACTTCTACTAGATGTCCACTCCATGGATTTAATGAACTGCAGCTGCTTAGAACTTTCTTCAGAGGTATTGATCTGCAGTACCAAATGGCCTTAGACACAGCTAGTGAGGGTAATTTCAGAACCAGAAGTCTAGAAGAGGGTACAAGGATTATTGAGAATTTGGCATCCAACAATAGTACCAAGAACACTGATTATGAGAGGAAGTAATCGGCCCCATCACTCAGAAGGGAGCAGATTGATGAAATTAGGGCAAGTCTGGATAGTGTTCACAAACTATCAAGAAGCAAGTTAGTTTTGTGGAGGAAGTATAAGCTATATATACTAAAAGTGAAGAAAAGGGTGTGAATTACATTGGTGGAAACGGCTTCTAAAGATCTAGAAATCAAGGCTACAACAGAAACTCCTATTGCAATAGTCAGAAGAGTAACTACAACAAATATTCACAGTAACAAATTCTCTACAGCAACAACAACATGACATATGGATCATCTTACTACCAGAGATTCAGGAGAGCAAGTTATAAGCAATGGTTGACAGAGTACTTGAGGGACGACAGTAGATGATTGTAGGCTTCAATGGATAAATAGATGCTTTGTATCTCAATCTGAACCCAAGTTTGAGAACCTCAACACCAATGTGAAGAAATTGGAGAATCAGGTAGTCCAGACAAGTGAGGCCATTAGGAAGCATGATTCCATTATTAAAGGGAAGGAAGAATCTGGACACAAGCTCCACGTCAATGCACTGTTTTATGATGATTTTTGGGTTGAGGTGAGAAGGAAAGGCTCAAAGAAGGAGATTTCCGTGTATACAGTGCAATGTTTTATGACAGTTCGCATTGTTGTCGATCGACATCCAGAGCTGAGCATCAAGCAAAGAAACCTGTAGAGTCAGTGGCTTGTGAATCTTCCAACAACGATCAACACAAGGCTCAAAGCATTGATCGACGGAACCCTGCAGCCGGACCTATTCGCTTGGCGAGACTAGATGCAAGCTTTCTGGTTAGAAATCCGACTATAGATACTTCTGATCATGACACAGACAATTCAGAACCCATGATGGTTGACAAGGAAACATGAAAATATTCCAGAAGGAAGCAAAGGATTGCAAGACATCTTTGCAGAGAAGCGAATGAAAATGATATGGATGGCTTTGCTAAAAGAGTTTTTAAAACTCTTTTAGATGCTCCGTTTGATGAAGCTTATTATAATCATAGACTTTACATGTTTTTTTCAGAGAATCCAAGGAGATAGATGAGAAGTTTGTGATTCCATGTTTCTTAAAGGGGCACGAGTATCCCAATGCCTTTAATGATATTGGATCACCAGTGAGCATCATGCCTAGAGCCATGGCAGAGAAGCTGAATCTGAAAGTGGAGCCTTCCAATGATTCTTTAACCTTTGTCAATTGCTCCAAGGTGAATTCATGTGGTATGGTGAGAGATGTTCCACTCCATATTCAGAATGCCTTAAGTCCTAGTAAACTTCCACTTGATAGATATCAAGATAACTATTGAATTGAGTAATGATGCAGGTCTCATAGCTACATGCTTCTACGATAATGAGCAATACGAGGAGTCAGGGGAGGACAGGTGCAACTGAGAATGGAGAAGTTGAAGAACTTTATGGCCAAAAGGAAAATAAATATCAGCAGTTCCGTTGGTGCATGGGTCTCAATGACAAGAGAAGAAGTGGATTCTTGTTTTCTAACAAGAAGTGTTCCACCACTTTTATAGCCCACCACCTCCATTCGTCGAGCTTAAGACTATAACCAAGCGCTGAGTGGGAGGCAATCCAATGTTTAGTAAGTTTTTATTTGGGTTTTACTTATGTTAGTTCTTAATTACGGTTTTCTTGTTTTGAATTTTTTTATAAGAAGAAGTTCATTGTTTGACAGACTTATTGATCGATTCCACCAGCTCACCACTGGTCGACGCCTTGGTTGGTTTACCATCGGTCGCCACATACACACCACCATCGATTGACACTCCTTATGGAGTTTGGTTTTTTGAACTTTTCTACAACTCTTTTACTTATGATTTATTTTATCTTAACCAAACCAGGACGGGATAACACTAGGGACACTGTTATTTATGTCTGGGAGAGGTTCGCTGATGTTTTATTTAATGATTTTGAATTTAATTTATCTGTTATATCTATATACTAGTTGTCGATCCGCGCGACGCGCAGAATATGGGGTTACATTGGTAAGAATTGTGATTTTATTTTTTGGCTGTAGTAATATTGATGTGACTTTTTTTGCTTTAGTTTTAGATTTCAATCTTTAAATATGGGCTGTAATTATTTGTCTCTGTAAAGCAATTATAAAGACATGAAGTTAAAGAAATGCCGTTGCTTAAAAAGAGATTGTTAGGTTTAAAAAAAATACAAATCAAGATTGGTGTAGATTTAGGACTGTAAGTATAATAGTGGATGTGGAGAGCAGCAACAACAATAGTCAATCACACCCATAATATACTTTTTGTTATAGATATATTTTCTTTTGTAAGCCTTTTTTATTTTGTTTTTTGACCAATTCAGAGAGTAATTTACTCTGGTGCGAGTGAATTCGAGAGATAGTGAGGTTAACAAAGTTTACAAAAAAATTTGTGAACTTAAAAAGAAAAAATAGCGATGAAGAATAGTGAAGAAGACAGTTAATGGGGTGGAGCTTAATATTAGGGTAAACTTCTCTAGAAAGTTTTTCAAGAAGATGGAGGTATTATGGTGACATTTGTTTATAAATAAAGTTAAGTTTTTTTCTCCATAGATGCAAACAATTACACTAGTCATCTTTAATCTTTAACGGTCTTTTCTTAGTTCTCTTCTTTTCTTCATCACTTAACGCTCAATTTGTCACCGTATGTTCATCTTTTACCGATTTTATCTCCAATGGAATCAATGATGGAAGTCTCGCCTCTAGATCTATTATCAAGACAGTGGTCTCGGTTGAAGATAAAGAGGAAACCTGTGAGCATACTTACAGGTTCGTGGCACTTGGTAAAGTGCTTTTAATTTGGTTTATGGATTTCTCATGTTCAATGCAGCGATGTATCTATATGCCGAAAGTGAGCTTCTTCTCAAGACCATTTTCCTTGAATTGTTAGTTGTTTGTTTCTTTAGCACAAATCAGTTATACTTCTTATAAATATAAATAATTTTTTTCATGCATATTTTTATTAAATAAAAAAATTAATTTGTTATTAAAATTTGTGTTAGGAAATCACTTTTGTTATTTAATTTTTTATTAAATAAAAAAACTTCACAAATCAGTCTTTGTTCAGAAATAAATTAATTAGTTTAGTTATACTGAATATATTTCTATTTTTAATATTTTGAATTACAGAAGATAGATAGACTCAATAATAAATATCATATCATCTTCATATATATATCACCTCATTCAAATATCTACTTTTAATAATATTTATAAAATTTAAATATGTAATTTAAAAAAATATATAAAATTTTATTAATAATCTTTTCAGATTTACATGTGTTGAGAAATTGAAAAGTACACAAATTTACATCATAAACTAGAAAATACATCAGGTTTTTAAAAATAAAACATAATTAATCAATTTAATTATGTTAATATTTATAGTATATTAATATATTTATAATATATATAAATAAAAAAACCAATCATATAAATCAGAGATCCACTATTATAGTATGTTTAACTTTCTCCAAGCCAAATCACCACGGAAATAGAAAAACAAAATAAACACAAACAACAATATGTTCAAGTTTCAGATTTAACAATTACGAGGAAGCTTTGCTCAATATTTTGTAGTAGATATTTGAAGCATTAACTAAAATCCACTTAAGCTAGCATACAATATTAACAGTAAACTACAATTCTCAATAAATATTTTCATTAACTCACATATCTCAACATAAATGTTTTGTGCCATTTACACGGATATAAAAAGTTAGCGACTTCCACTACAATCCAACAACCTCTTCAAAAATCTATTGGTTGTATGGGGATTTGGAAGAACCCCGAATACCCGTCAAGAAAGCAATAATAAGGATGGTTTGCGAGCCTCTCTAGCATTTGATCAATGAATGGTAATGGAAAATGATCATTTCTAGAGGCTGAGTTATGTTTTTGGTAATCAATACACATCCTATGGCATGTTATGGTTCTGGTTGGTACTAATTCATCCTTATCATTTTTAATGACAATGATACCACCCTTCTTTGGGACAACATGCACAGGAGATACCCATTTTCTATCAGTTATAAGATATATAACACCAGCATCTAAAAGTTTAAGAATCTGTTTCTTTACAACATCCTTCAGGTTGGGATTCAACCTTCTTTGATTTTCTATAGAAGTCATAGATTCATCCTCAAGATGTATCCTATCCATGCAAAAAGAAGGTGATATCCCTTTGATATCTTCAAGTGAGTAGCCAATTGATTCTCTATACTTTTTAAGTTTAATTAAAAGAGTAGACAATTAATTTTCATTTAGTAGGCTATTCACAATGACATGGTAAGTGTTGTTAGGGCCAAGAAAGGCATACCTTACACCAAGGAGAAGAGGTTTAAGCTCCATTTTTGGTGCTTTGAGCTGAGTCCAATCATCTTGCTGGATTTCTTCTTGTTGAGTAGCTGAGGCTGCATGATGAACCACTTGTTGCAGCTCTTCATACTGATCCTAACCAAGAGGAGACTTCCAAGATCAACGAGGTTGATGGGATGGAAGGCCAAGAGGAGTTGAGCTTCATCAACAACAATGGGACTTGGTACAAGAAAGAGCCCAACTTCCAGTGCAACAAGATGATGTTGTTGGAGCTCCCATTATCCACCAGTATTCTTTTTACGAGACAGTTTTCTACAGTGAGCGAGACGACCAGCGCGTTATGGTGGGAAGCCAAGATCTTCTCTTGCTCTTTTGCGGTGAAAGTGATCTCATATGTACCTAAGAGTAAGCGATTGGTTGCCCCAGTCTCTAGGCCGTTCTTGTTGTTCCGTGTACTTTTCTTGTCAGCTTCGTGGCTAATTCAACTTATTTTGGAGCCACCCGATATGAAATGGATGACTCTCTCTTGTCGAGGAGGTGAAGAAGAATATGGTTGTTGCAGAGACTTTTGGCTTTATATGAGAGGAACTCCCGAAGGTGCTCTTTTTTTAGTAGCTCGTTGACCTCGATCCCCAACGAGACATAATCTCCCATTTTATGATCGTGGTCATTGACCATCGGTTGGGGTTTCGGTAAGGATCGGGGACCTTCATCTTCTGAGGCCACTTGACATGTTGGCCATCTACCTCAGAACGTTGACGAGTTCTGGTTTCGATATTGTTAGAATGTTGGGCCACATGGACACGGTCACTCCCTCGGATCTTTCTAGGGGTCGATGTTGAGACCTACCTCGGATCTTGCTTCCAGCCTCTTTCCTATGATAGGGGCTCTCATCTTGGTCGCCTTTTTGCTGCTTTTGGGCCTTCTGGTCCTGCTTTGCCGAGGCCTTAGCTCGACTGGCGGCGTCCTCTTCCCATTGACATGTGCCCAGGCCGTGATAATACGTTTTCCATGGTCTTACACTGATTCTTCGTCAGTTCTTTGTATTGGTCTCCAACGGGAAGCATACCCCTCTTGAAGGCTGGGATCGCAGTCAAGGTGTTGCACCCAGGGATGGCCACCCTCTTCTGGTTGAAGCGGGTGATGTAGGCACGCAGTGGCTCGCCCTGGAACTGGAGTACCTCATAGAGGTCGTCTGAAGTCTTCTCCAGGTTCCGGCTGCTAGCAAATTTCTCTACAAACGTGTCTGTGAGAGTTGGGAAGGATTGTATAGATCCATTGGGTAAGCTGATGTACCATTGCAAGGTCGGCCCCGTTAGGGTCGAGCCGAATCCTTTACACATGGCAGCTTCCCTCATTTTCTTTTGGATTGCTGCAGTGAGCATCTGTTGTTTATACTGAGCCACGTGGTTATCTGGAAGTAGTTCATGGTTTTCCTCGGTTGCTTCTCGAGATTGACTGAGCTCTGTAATTTTTCTTTGGAGAGTATCGAGTCGAGACTGCAACTCGATATCCTTCTGAGTAGCTTGAGGTAGCTCGTGGGTCCACTACAAGAAAACTAAGAATTTACTTGGAAATTTTACTAGGAAAATAATTCCTCGTAAATTTACTACGAACTTACTTCAGTTTTACGAAGAAAACAAGTTTCCTCGTAAAGTTACGAGAAATATTTTTCCTTGTAAGACCGTAGTCAACTTACGAGGAAACTACGTGGAAAAAAAAAACCATTTCCTCGTAAGCTCGTCGTAAATGTTTTCCTTGTAATGTCCTAGTAAATCTTTACTACGAAATTAGGAGGAAATAATCTTTTACTTCAAATTGGGGAGGAACTTGATAGAAAATATCTAATTTAAATCTAAAACATGTTTTGTATCTACTTTTCCTAGTAAATGCTCAGATTCAAAAAATTCTATAAGTACCACCATTTGTGATTCATTTCAAACACACCAAAATAAATCAGCTTTAAGCTTGATCAAAGATAAAAAAATGTCCGGTACAGGTAATATTTTCGAGTTGCGGAAGTGGATGTATTAACACAGAGATAATAATAGGAGAGTGACGAAATAATATCTCGAAGGGTTGGAGACGTTTATGCATCAAGCATATTCTACACCACTCACGCAGAAAAGTGGTAAGATGTTTTCTCCTTGTCGGAAATGCTGCAATACAAAATTAGGCCCTCGTGAAAATGTTTGGAAGCATTTAATAAATATAGGTTTCATGCCATATTATTATATTTGGCATCAACATGGAGAAGATGCTAGTTGTAGGAATGAAGGTAGCAGTAGTAATAGCAATTTTCAGGTTGAACCGGTTGATCATTTGCGTAATGAAAATAGCTATCATCACCAAGAGGAACAAATGGTAGATTGTGATAAGGTTCATGATATGGTAGGTGATGCATTTGTAACTCATGATGATGATGAAGTTGAAGAACCTAACTTAGATGCAAAAAAGTTTTATGAAATGTTAGAAGCTGCGAATGAGCCAATTTACAGTGGTTGTAGAGAAGGTCTGTCTAAATTGTCGGTTGCTGCTAGAATGATGAGTATTAAAACCATCAAAATCTACCTGAAAATTATATGGATGCATGGGCAGACTTTTTAAAGAGTATTTTCCGGAAGACAATGTGTCTGCTGAATCTTATTATCAGATTAAGAAATTGGTATATAGTCTTGGATTGCCCTCGAAGATGATACACGTTTGCATCGACAACTGCATGATTTACTGGGGAGATGATGAGAAGTTAGAAGAATGTCGAATTTGTAAGAAGCCACGATTCAAACCGAAAGGTCAAGGGCGTAATAGGGTACCATACCAAAGGATGTGGTACCTACCAATCACAGACAGATTGAAAAGATTGTACCAATGTAAGGAGACTGCTGGAGGGATGAGATGGCACGCCGAGCATACTCAGACGGATGGAGAGATGACTCATCCATCAGATGCAAGAGCCTGGAAACATTTTAACAATGTACATCCACATTTCGCTAGAAATAGCCGGAATGTGTATCTTGGATTATGCACTGATGGATTTAGTCCATTTGGAATGTCTGGGAGACAATATTCATTATGGCCGGTCTTTCTTACACCGTATAACCTGCCACCAGAGATGTGCATGCGACGAAAGTTTCTATTCATGACCATATTAATACCTGGTCCAAAACATCCAAAAAGATCTCTCGGCGTTTTTCTACAACCATTGATAAAAGAGCTGAAAGATTTTTGGTCAACAGGGGTGAAGACATATGATTGTTCAACGAAAAAAAACTTTATGATGCGAGCGATGCTTTTGTGGATCATAAGTAACTTTCCTGCATATGGGATGTTGTCTGGGTGGACTACAAATGGGAGATTAGCTTGTCCATATTGTAATGGAATGACAGATGCGTTTCAGTTGAAGCATGGTAGGAAGACAAGTTGGTTCAGTGTCACCGTCGATTTCTTCATGTTTATCACCCATACAGAAGAAACAAGAAATTGTTCAGGCTTAAAAGGGTTGTCAGAGACACTCCTCCTCCATATTTAACTGGAGAACAAATCGAAGCACAAATGGATTACTACGGTGCTCTAGAAACAGCTCCTCGTGGTGAGAGTTGGCATGTTCCCAGTAATATGCCTGATTCTTATGGTCTTCAGCACAATTGGCACAAAAATAATATATATTTTGGGAATTGCATATTGGAAAATTTTTCTTTTGCGCCACAACCTCGATGTGATGCATATAGAGAAGAACTTTTTTGAGAGCATTGTGAACACTATATTGAATGTCCCATGGAAGACGAAAGACAACGTAAAATCGAGGTTGGACTTACCTGTTATCTGCTCAAGGAGTGAGCTACATATAAAAACCAATGGGCAAGTTCCATTCCGATATTCAGACTGTCATCAGAAAAAAAGTCTGCGTTGTTCAACTGGGTTGCTTCAGAAGTGAAGTTCCCTGATAGGTATGTTTCAAATCTCTCAAGATGTGTTGAGAAAGGGCAAAAGTTCTCCGGGGTGAAGAGCCATGATTGTCATGTCTTTATGCAGCGACTACTTCCCTTTGCATTTGCGGAGCTACTACCGGCAAAAGTACATGAAGCACTTTCAGATAATTAATTAATATAATACGATCATATGATTTATTTATTTCTTTATATATATATATATATATATATATATATATATATATACTAATGTGGATAATTTTGTTTTTGTAATATATAAGGAATTAGAGCATTTTTTAGGGATCTGAGTACCCGCAATCTTAAAGTGGAAGTTGTCCAACGAATTCATGAAACCAACCCCGTCTTAATCTGCAACTTGGAGAAAATATTTCCTCCTACTTTTTTCGACGTCATGGAACACCTAGTTTTCCACCTCCCGTATGAGGCATTACTTCGTGGACCTGTGCATTATGGATGGATGTATCAGTATGAAAGGTCCATAACAACTTTGAAAGGAAAAGCCAAAAACCTAGCAAGAGTTGAAGGTTCTATTGTTGCGGGAAGTTTGACGAAAGAAACATCACATTTCACATCGTATTACTTTGCACCGAAAGTACGTACAAGGAAACGAGCTCCAAGAAGATATGATGATGGTGGTGTCGTGCCGACATATATGGAAGACGATGTTCCAGGCATCTTTTGTCAAATTGGGCGATTGGGTGAGAAATTGAAAGAGGTTTGGTGGACGAGTGATGAAAACGTCCATAGTGCACACCTTTATATTCCTCTTAATTGCGAGCATCCATTGATTGGTTATTTTTAAAGGTAAATATATAAACATACACACTTATATATATATATATATATATATATATATATATATATATATATATATATATATATATATATATATTTCAATATTAAGTAACATAACATATATGATTTTACAGCCAATTTGTGACTCAATTCGAAGAAGCAGTACCTGGTATATCAACAACTGAGTTAGACAAAAGAAAAGATCAACACTTTATCAAGTGGTTGAGGAAACATTACCACAAAGTAAGTCTAATGTCTAGTTCTATTACTTTTTTGCAGGTTGATTATGACGATCCTGAGTATCCCGCATGGTTTCGCGAATCACTTCAAGGTTCAGTTGCAAAGATCACTGCATCATCGATGTATTTCACGCGAGGCTATAATTTTCATACCTATGACTATGGAAGACACCGGGCGACAAGTAATTATGGAATATGTGTAAAAGGCGAAACAGATTTCTACGGGATCTTGCAGGAGATTTATGAAGTTCAATTCCCAGGTATGAGTTTGAAATGCGCTATCTTCAAGTGTGAGTGGTACGACCCCGTCGTCAACAGAGGTGCTTGGATTAACAAGAACGGTGTAGTTGATGTCAATGGTGGACGAAGGTACAACAAATTCTTTTTTTCTATATCCAGGTTTCGAGTACTAATTAATTTCTACGTTGTCTTTATTTTTGCAGGACAACAAGTTCGATCCTTTCATATTAGCTTCCCAAGCAGATCAAGTTTGCTTCATTCCATACCCTCGGATTACTACCTCGGGAATAAACTGATTAGCTGTTATCAAAGTTACACCTCGAGGACGAATAATCGCTGGAGAAGAACCACCATTACAAGAAGAAAACACCAATGAGATCGAGGAACCTGAAGCAGAAATTGATGACATCCTACTCATTGATCCGGATAATCGTGAATACGAAGATGTTCACGATAACTCGACGGACGAAGGTGTAGAGGACGAGTTTTACGAAAATGATGATGTTTCAACAGATTACGAGGATGTATCCAAATGAATTATGTATGTTTATAAGTTTGTTTAATCACAAAAATTAATTTGAATTATGTATGTTTTAAGTTTTTTTAATCACAAAATTAATTTGCATTTGGGGTTTATGTGTAGAAGAGGCTAGGAGTTTGGTTGTAGAAGAGGTTGTAAGTTTAAGAAGTTGTGGTTTGGGGTTTCGAAATTAGGGATTTACAAACCCTTTCCTCGTAAAACCCTAGTACCAAAAAACGCGGGCATAGCTGTTTCCTAGTAAAGTCCTAGTAACACTGTTACTAGGACTTTACGAGGACATAAACGCGGGCATAGCTATATCCTCGTAAAGCCTGTAGGAGGTGGGCTGTACCCACCCCTCAGGGCCCACGGGAAATCATACTTGGCCCAATAAGGGACGAGTCACCGACGACTAACAGTCAATCGGTTGACACCCGAGTGGCGTCCGTACGAGTGAGGAATTCATCCTGACGAGTCGAGAAAAGGCCCAACACGAAGGCCCATTAATCGGCACCAACTTAGGTCAAGCTCAAGTTAGAGGATTAAGCTATAAAAGGCGAAGAGGGGAGCACGAAGAAGGGATCCGAAAAATAGACTCACTAGGCGGCAACTCAGATTAGGGTTTTCTTACCTTATTTACTTTGTTGTCACCGACTAGTCCGTACGTTATCTACGGTCAAGCTCTCCGAGCACCGGGGACTCTCTTTGTACTCACTTCCCGATTATAAATCCTTTCTTTTCTCATTACTGCTCGTACCTTCGTAATGACCCACCAACGAGTCCAGTCACTCACCTCACTGATACACGACCGAACTTGGTTCAAACAGTTGGCTCCCACCGTGGGGCAAAACGAAGTAGTGTGACGTAACTATGAACGAAGAAGCTCCTTCCGACATACAGCCGGAAGAAACACCACCGGCTCCGAACGCTGATACCCTAATGGATTCCATCCTGGCTCGCCTCGTCACCAAGAAGAAGTTCAGAAGACGACAAACGAGCATCTAGCAGCTATCGCCGCCGCGCTCGCAAATCCAGACGGAAACCTTTCCGCAGCCCGACGATTTCATTTTAACACAAACCCGACTCCTACTCCGGCTAACCAACCCATCTTGCCGGCTGAAACCCTGGTCGACGCTACACAGCCGCCAAACAGCCCAGATCTACAAATCGTTCGAGAAATCGCCGAGCTGAAGCTCGCACTTCAAGAAATCCATTCTCAGATCCATCACGTCACGAGCGCCGCTCTCCGCACACCTTTTACGCGCCGCATCACTGATGTTCCGCTGCGCATTACAGAGAAGATCAGACTGCCTACTTTCGGCGGCAGCGACGATCCAACAGAACACATGACGGCGTTCAATATCGCTATGGGTCAAGCCAATTTCATCGACGCCGAGAGAGACGCCGGTTTTTGCCAACGCTTCGTAGAAAGCCTTGAGGTGGCCGCGTTGAATTGGTTCTCTCGACTGCCAGAGAACTCCACTGATACCTTCCGTGACCTATCGACGGCTTTCGTAAAACATTATATCATGTTTACCAACCAAAAGGCTGCGGCCTCCGACTTATGGAAGTTGTCTCAACTGCATGGTCAGACCCTACGGGACTTCATGGAACAATTCAAAGAGGTAGTCTCCAAGGTAGACGTCCCCGACAACATTGCAGTGGATGCTCTGAAAAATACGCTTTACATCCACTCCAAGCTCGGTGAGGACCTCTATCGCAACCCAACAACGTCGCTCCAAGACGCCATCGCACGCTCGAATAACTTCATCCGAATGGAAGAAGATACCAATGCGATGATAAGCAAGCAACATGCGAACAAACCAGCACCGAACAAGACTGCTGACTCGAAACAAGAGCCGAGACAACACTCAGCAGACGAGAAGCAGCAAAAGAAGAAGAGATTCGTTTACATGGTAGACAAAGACGCCATCTCCGATTCAACAGTCGTAGTTCGCGCCAAAGGGTGGAACCACTACCAGCGAAAGGAAGACAGGGAGCAGGGTGAAACAGTCCCCGAGAAACCTGATGCCGACGAGCGCGAACCATACAGCTCATACCATAAGTCCAAAGCACACGAATCTAAGGACTGCAAGCAGCTCAAGGAGATATTGTTTGGAAAATACTCCCGTGGCAAAATACCAACCGACTCACCGAAACCACGTCCGAAAGGGAAAAAAAACTGGAGCAAAAACAAGGATAAAAGGGTGCAAAAATCTTCCGGCAAGCCGAAGGAAGAAGAACCCCAGCCCAAGGGGGAAAAGCCCGAATCTTGCAATCGCGACGAAACGCCACGTGAGGAGGAACAACCAAAGAACAGGAAGAGGATACAGGTCATACTCTCCGGTCCCGAGTCCTCATCCGACGGTGAAACCGACTCTCAAGATCTACGCTCACTCCTCACCACGCAACAATTGATTCGCGAGCCCAGCACCACCCTCGACCTCCGAGACTCGTTCAACCGGTCAAAAGCTCGTCGACTCACGCCCAACGCAAACGTCGCCAACCTGCGGGATAAGCTGAACTCGACTAAAAAAGACCTCTGGGAAACGCTCAATCAATCGAAGCGACTCGATTTACGCCAACACTTGTACCAAATTAGGTCTCTCGCCAAACCAGGTCCACACTTCGGAGCAAGCGGCAGACTAAACTTCATTATGGGAGGTTCACCACCCTGTGAGAACTCGGTTCGCGCCATCAAAGCATATTAGAGACATGCGAAGTCCTCCAGATGCTGGAACTTCCTACCTGCAGATGACCCTTCTATCACCTTCTCAGCCGAGGACGCCATTGGCGTACACATGCCTCATAAGGACCCGTTATTAATCGAAGTGGGCATCACCGATTTCGAAGTAACTAAGGTCCTCATTGATACGGGCAGCTCTCTCGATCTCATTTTCCACAGCACTCTCGAGAAAATGGAAGTCGACCTCCGCCTCATCAAGCCGTCAGCCCGTTCCCTGACAGGATTCAATGGAGCATCCAAGAAAATGCTCGGCACCATTCTCCTCCCGGTATACGCAGGAGGAGTTGCCCGTACTGTCAAATTTTCCATCATTGGAACAAATGCTCCATACCACGTGATACTCGGAACGCCCTGGTTACACTCAATGAAGGCGATCTCATCCACCTACCACCAATGCGTCAAATTCCCGGGCACAGATGGACGCATCCGGATGCTTTGCGGCGATCAAGAAGCGGCTTGCGCACTGCTCGTAGCAAGTATCAAGCAAGCGACACCCCGAGTGAATTCGATCGCTAAACCGATCCACAAAATCTACACCCAAAAGGAAGAGATCCTAGAAGTTCAGCTTGACGAAAATGACCCGGGTAAAGTAGTCCGAGTCGGTGCTTACCTGCCTGACGAAATGAAGCGTGATATCGTCGAATTTCTACAGGCCAACCAATCGACCTTCGCCTGGGAAACGTCCGACATGAAAGCAATCGATCCTTCCATCACCTCGCATCAATTGAACGTTGACCCGACTTTGAAGCCCATCAGGCAGAAGAGGCGAAAACTCGGACCGGAACGTTCCAAGGCGGTGAACGAGGAAGTCGAACGCTTACTCGTGGCTGGTTCGATCACGGAGGTTCGATACTCTGAGTGGTTAGCAAATCTAGTTGTTGTCAAGAAAAAGAATGGCAAGTGGCGAGTCTCTGTCGATTTCACCGATCTCAATAAGGCCTGCCCAAAGGACAGCTTCCTGCTCCCTCATATCGATCGTTTAGTTGAATAGACCGCCGGCAACGAGCTGCTGACGTTCATGGACGCGTTCTCGGGTTACAATCAAATATCCATGCATCCAGACGACCGAGAGAAAACCGCGTTCATCACGGAAAGAGGGACCTACAGCTACAAGGTTATGCCGGATCCGCCACAAACCAAGGTTCGGGAGCCGGCGTGCAACTCCAGTCCCCAACAGGCGAACAAATCCGACAATCGTTCAGTTTTGGCTTCCCGGCATCAAACAATGAAGCCGAGTACGAATCCCTACTAGCGGGTCTCTGACTGGCAAAAGCGGTCAACGCAAAACGCATCAGCGCTTATTCCGACTCGCAGCTAGTGACGAGCCAGTTTAGCGGTGAATACGATACTAGGAACGTACTTATGAACGCCTACCTCCACCTAGTCAAAACTCTATCTCAGGAGTTCAAATTTTTCGATTTTATAAAAGTTCCACGGGGAGAAAACATCTGCGCCGACGCTCTCGCTGCCTTAGGGAGCAAAATACGCGACCAGGTGAAGCGTACGATTCCAATACATCGAATCGAAGAACCAAGTATCGACCCGACTGTCGGCAATAGCAGCTGTACGGACACGCGCATCTGCACGTGCCGCATAAGATTTTCCCATGGAAGACACACACGACGACAACTCGGTGCAATTGGTCCCCGCGAGCGAAACAGAAGACGCGAGTATCGATTGGCGAACCGAGTTACTCAACTTCCTTCGGGATGGGACACTACCTGTCAAGAAATGGAAGGCACGGCGAATCAAGGCAAGGAGTACGAACTACGTGATCATTTACGATCGACTACACGGCGTCGCCGCAAATAGAGTCTTACTCAAACGCATACACGGTGACGAGACAAGGCTCTTTATGGCCGAGACACACGAGGGCGCAGCGGGAAACTATTCCGGCAGTCGAGCCCTTGCGATCAAAATTAAAAACCTCGGTTTTTATTGGCCAGGGATGACTGCCGACTTCATATCCTACGCCCTGCACTGCAACAAGTGTCAGCGACACGCACCGACTATCCACACCCCGACCGAGATGCTCCGCACCATGTCTGCCCCGTACCCGTTCATGCGCTGGGGAATGGACATCATCGGTCCCATGCCGAGTTCACGGCAACGACGTTTCATCTTGGTTCTGACCGATTACTTCACTAAATGGATCAAAGCAGAGGCCTATACCAGGGCTACTGACAAGGAGGTTCAAAGATTCGTCTAGAAGAATATCATCTGCAGCCATTGTTTACCCTACGAAATCGTGACGGATAATGGCTCCCAGTTCATCTCTCAACATTTCCGAGCGTTCTGCGACAAATGGCGAATCCGCCTCAACACATCGACTCTGCGTTACTGTGGGAGTCGATTTCACCCTACTGTCAAATAAATCGTAAAAAAAGGAAACTTCGGGAAAACCCTAAGTTTCCAGAGGAACCGGCTATCTGCGAGAACCGCACAACGAAAATAAGATGACGAAAATACTTAGAATTTAAATGAGAATAAACGAAAACAGAGAGCAAAGAGGTTCTTATTCCGAATCTGCGTTGAACT
>CAKOAT010091821.1:345079-393521 GCA_932364175.1 Eruca vesicaria subsp. sativa | reverse complement strand
TGTAGCGTTGGCCGCAGGCGCGTCTTTTGGTAGTGGTGTTTCAACGTTGTCGCGTTCGTCGCGAGTTTGGTTGTCACCAGTCATCGTTTCTTCGTTGGGCATGTTGCGGTTACGGTGTAAGATAGATCCGACCCCCCCTCCTTCTAGCGCCAAACTGTGGGAGTCGATTTCACCCTACTGTCAAATAAATCGTAAAAAAAGGACCTGGAAGAATCGCCTTCTAGCGCCAAACTGTGGTTTCCCCTTATATAATCTTGGAGATGTCGGCCAAAGTAGGTTAAGCTCTTCCATATTTGGAAATATGGAAGAATCGCCTTTAGTAGAAAATTTCCATTTTATCCAGGGGTAGGTGATGAAAGTAGGGGCCGAGATTCTGAACAAGGGCTGGTTCATGGATCTCTTTCAAACAGGACCTGGATCTTTCCGAGAGGGACCTGGATCCTTCTTAGTAGGGGATCCTTCTTATCTTCCCCCGAAAGCATGAGTCAAAAAGGGCTTTGTACACGGCCTTCTCCCTAGATATGTAGCTGGAGGCACGCTGCGGGGAATTAGGAACCCAGAGGATGATGGAGGAAGGGAGAGAATACTTTACTCGCCAGCCTGCGAGCTCGTTCTCATGCACCGACAAAGCTGGCCCCACCAAGATCGGAGTCATGTGTATGAATGATAAAGGAAGAGGGTTGAGAAGATCGAGCTCTAGTGGATATGAGGAGCTGTCTGAATTAGAAAAGGGTGAATCCACCCTTCTTTGTGATTTCATCCTCTCAACGCATGGAGGAATGGAATAAGAAGAACGCGTGATTTCATTCGTTGTGATTTCATCCTCTAAACTCACGGAGGAATGGAATAAGAAGAACGTTTCGACAAGTCTAGAAGTTTTCTAAGGCAAAAGCGAGGAATAAGAGGAATAATCCGCGCAAAGTTGCCCATTTGAGACCATAAAAACAAGAAAAGATTAGTAACAATACCTTACGTTCATGGACGGTGAGCGAAAAGCGATCTGAAGATGGGAGAAAAGGACAAAAAACATATAAAGAGAAGGCCGATATATATCTTCTCGGGGAAGCCGCTCGACTAAAAATCATGAAGATCAAGGAATAAATTCAAAATTTGAATTCCCCTCTTTTGGAAACAAGGAAGAAACGAATTAAAAAAGAGTCCCCTAAGGAAAAGGGAAAAAATCCCTAAGATTCGGGAATGATTAAACGGACGTTAGATCCGTCACGCACCTCGACACAAGACCAAGGTCCTGACCTTGCAAGACCAACGCCAGACAGGTCCAGCGTCTATCACAGGCTCGGGCTTATCTAAAGGAGGGCCAATTCCTTCCCCAGGCTTGAACACGGCTCAGGCCTAAGAAAATCATGGGAAGCATTGAATTGGAGCGATATCCTGCCTAAGGGGGGGGGGATGCTGAGATAAAGCAAGTCCGGTTGACTTAAGTGCACGGGTTATCCCCCAAATTCGATGATGAAATCAAGGCATAAGAGACAAATTGTTGGGGAAAAATACTTCGGTATGATAACTCACCAGGCTCTGGGCCGGATACCGGTCTTCAGGCCCCTGCCGAGAAGGATCCAGACCCTTGCCAAGAAGGATCCCGGTTCCAGCCCTTGTCCAGGTTCCAGCACCTGCTTCCGTCACCTGCCTCTGGGCAAAATGGAAGTTTTCTACAAAGGGGAATTCTTCCATATTTCCGAATGTGGAAGAGTTTAACCTAGCTTGGCCGACTTCCTAAGAACTATATAAGGAGAGCACATACACTAGAACAAGGGATCGACTTTTAGAGACTTAGAGACTAGAGTTCTACGACTAGAATTAGGGTTTATACACCAACATTGTACTCCTTTCTCAAAGAATCAATAATATGTATCTTTGTCTCAATATCTTACAAACTCTCGGTATCAAAAACTTCTTATCGCCTCTTCTATTATTCTGTAGTACTCTAAAGACCCTCACCAAAAAATACCTAAACAGCTTGTTTATCCTCCTCCATGGCAATGAAGTTGTATGAGTGGTGGAGGGCATCATGGAGACTTGTGGTTGGATTTACTTAGGTCTTGCGGATCTTGTAGTTAACCCAAAGTGTGTCATCCAGTGCTTCAACAACGGAACTGTCTAGGACATGTACACTGAAAACCACATGTTAGATTTTTTCCATGAACCCCTTTAGGTTTGATTTGGACCTTGAGACATCTTCAGCAAATATGTTATGGAAAAGCTCATTTCCTGATAAACATCATATAGAATTTTAAGAATTAAGTTGATAGGTCGAGATAATTATTGATATAGTGATCGGCAAATTTTGAGAACCAAGTTAGGACCGGTCTGCTAAGACTTTCTATTAAAAAGCTGACCATATCCAGTGTCCTTCTCCTCGTAAGTGAAGTGTGATCGTCTCATGGCGATGTTGAAGGTCGTAATGAGATCACTAGGATCAGAGTCTCTAGAGTAGGAAGAGACTCGAAACTTCTCAGTTTGCTGAATTGTCACGTTGGTAAACAATTGACATGTTCCCTAAATGATTGTGAATGTGTTTTTTTATCTCATCTCCACTCTTTATATATCTGACGGTCTTACAATTATGCCCCCGGCGTAAAGCCCTATCCGACTTTGAAATATTAGAGCAACATTAACGGTGTCCTTAGTGCATCACTTAACAATTAATTATCATTTTTTTAAACCAAAATGAGTAGGAGACGGGGAAAATGTATGTTAATTAGGAGGCGTTTTATTCACGTCCTTAAGGGCATGTGTCATCGAAGGAGAGGAAGACCGAATGAGAGAGAGATAGACACGTGATTGAACTCTGGTTTTCTTTTATGTTTTCATGAACTTTGTCCTGGCGCCGTTCCTGGTGCTCCTTCGATTGATAAGATCACTTTCATGTTGCTTCGGTTGGACGATGGTGTGGTCTTGGATGAGAGGGAGTTTCTTCATGATTTCGTTAATTTGGCTTATAACATGGGTGTTTTTATGTATGATGACCTTCTCGTGATTCTTTCGTTGAGGTATCAGAAGATTCATCTTCTTCAGATTAGGGATTCGGGGCATCTCGTTAATGCTCGTGCCATTGGCTACTTTTGTCGTTAAGACGATGAGCTTTTCCTCAATTCTAATTCTCAGGCGAGGAGAAAAAAATTTAGTTACAGTCTCCGTTCTCAATTAAAGAAATTGAGATTGTTTTGATGTTAGGCGATGATGACGACTCAAGATAAGAACAAGCATCGGAAGAGGGAAGATGATGCGGAGAATGGTTTGCACCGTAGGCAACCAGATGCTGAGAATTCGTTTCTTAGTGGCATCAAGCAACGGCTACTTTCCTTTATCTTTAAAGATATTTGGAATGAAGAATCTGATAACACAATGGTTTGTTTTTCTTGAGATGATCTTTGTTCTTAATTAGCTAACATCCATGTGCCTTCAACGAATAGAGTTTGTGTCTCTGTTACTTTTTCATCTCGCTACCATCGACTGTCTTACTTTGGTAGGTTTAAGGCTTTTTGGTACTTAGTTGATTTTGCATTATCTATCTTGGATTGAACTGATCAAAAAGACACATTGTGATTTGGCAGAGAGTTCAAAGTCTGAAGAAAAAGTTTTATTTCCATTTCCAGGATTATGTGGATTTGATTATCTAGAAGGTAATTACATGTCCATGCTCTACTTACTGGACTTTGTTTCAAGTTTTTTTACGAGTTGATAATGGAAAACGTCTAACCTTGTGGCTATTCTTGATGCTCAGGTTTAGTTCTTGGATCGACATCACCTCTTGATCAAATTTGGCAGTGTAGATGGTGGGGTGAACTTTCTATATACAGATTTTAGGTTGAATAGAACTGCTTTTGACCATATGTAGAGTTGACAATTCGACTGAATAGATTTGTGATGTTGATGGATAACCTCAGGTAGGAAGAAATGCTGATCATCTTCCGGCTTTCTTCGCGGTGTATAATAAGGAAACAACTGATATTGTAGCATTCTATCAGGTTAATGGATGTGAATTTTTGGCGAGTTAATTAGTGGAAGTTCACACTTACTTAGAACTTGACTTCCTTATGCAGAACTCAGCAGAAGATCTTTACCAGCTATTTGAGCAGTTCAGTAGTGATCACTTTACAGTCTCAAGTAGTTCACCTTTCATGAACTTTGTAATTTTCTTTTATGCTTTCAATGTTTAATGTTATATGTTTCATATAAAACTTATCTTTTACATGTTATTATAGTTATTAAAATAAACAATTAAAATGTTAAGGATTCAAAAAAGTCTTACCAATAATCTATAAAATTTGAAAAGTCCTTAGCTTTGTCGTTAGACATAAAAGTAATCATTTAATATGTTAAGGACACAATTTGGGTCTTTCCTATAATGTTGCTCTTATGAAGGAGCAACAATATTATCTTTTAATTTTTATCTCGCATCACTTTTATCTTTTCTCTACCAGTCATCAAAAATATGACAAAGACTAGCGCATCAAGTAAAGAAGAGATAGTGCTGCACGTGTGAGCTTAATTAATTTAAAATAGATCTTCTCTTTTCGATACGAGACAAGTGAGAAACGGTAACAAACGTAACTAGTGAAGGTACAATATTTGAGACAACTAGGAATTTAGACATAAGTCACACAGCTCAGTTACTTGGTTCACAAGAAACATGATGGGGAAGACTCTGTTTCATGATAATATGATACACAAGAAACTTGACAGAAAAAGAAAACTAGCAGTCTTCAACTGAAAAACCCTTACCCTTTTCCATCTCCTCCGAGTCTTTACCCTTTGTTGGCTTGAACCATAAGGCACATATGACATAAACAACAAAGTTTATTCCACTCAGAATGACTAAAAGCCAATAAAATCGATCGAGCCGGCCATGGTTGATGTTATCAGCCAACCATCCTCCATCCACAGAAGTTGCAGTGACTTTTTTGACGATGGAAACCAAGAAACTGCTGACGAAGAAGCCTAGTGACAAAGTGGTCAAGAAAAGTCCAGTGCTCATTGTTTTCATCCCCTTGGGTGACTGGGTTATGAAGAAATCAAGTTGACCAGTGTATATAAAGGCTTCCCCAGCTCCTACTAGGAAGAATTGTGGAACAAGTAGGAATACACTTATGGGTAATGTTTTCTGTGTACTAGATTTCGCAACAGATAGACGCTTTTGCTCAACTATGGCTGCAGCTGCCATTCCAGCGGTTGATAGGACCAATCCAATAGCTATTCTTTGCAGGCTAGAGAATCCTGAAATGTTAATACAAAATTAGTAAATAAACAGACTTTAGATAAATATGTCATATATTATACCAAAATTGACAAAATAATATTCAAGTTAAAATTTATTTTTAAATCATCAAATGTTTAAAACTTAACATCAAAATCCTAAAAAAGCATAAATTGAAAGAATTAGACTATTTCCCATTTTAGAGAATTATATATATATGTTATATGCAACTTATGTCACCTGGCTTTCCTTTCCATTTCTTCCAAAGAGGCATGATAACACGGTCGTAGACAGCTAGAGATATGAGAATAGCTGCGACAAAAAACACGGTGAGAGAGCCTGCTGGGATCTGGAAGTTTCCAATGTTGCGTCTCATGGTTGAAGCTTGCTCAACTGAGAATGTAATCATTTGGGCATATGTTGTCCAGAAAATTATAGTGGTTGCCCAAATAGGCAAAAGCCTAACCATCATTTTCACTTCCTCAACTTTGGTCACGGAGCTTAGCTTCCAAGGGTTTGGAATTGCGATGCCGCCTAGGGTTTGTTCGAAATCTCCTTCGGTAGCAATAGCCGCTTTGTCAAACATGCTGCGCACAAGAGATTTTATATTTAAAAAAAAAAATATAGTCTAATTTAGAATTTCCTTAGGTCTAAGTCTCCTCGGACCAGGAACTAGAGCAAGTTAATTACTAATTATAGGCATCTCCCTAAGGGCGAGACTCCAACCTTAGACCTTATGGTGCACTCTCTAACGAAGATCCTTTATCATTACTAAAGCTGGAATTCTGCTTTAGTTTTACTTTTTTTGTTTGTCAAAATTAAATAGAATAGCTTACCGAAATTGATCAGTATGTTCAATTCTCAAGCCCTCCGGAGAATCTTCATACAGATAGACAATGCTTTGAGGCAGTTCCATTTTTCTCTTCCTAATCGCAGCTGCAATAATTTGAAAAATTTGCACAACCGGACTTCCTTGGCTCTTCTTATAGCGGTAACTCTTAGTGCCAGACAAGAAAACCGCAATAGCTATAGCCATAGACACAGTGCAGATCCCATAAGCCCATGATCTTCCCACTTCATCTTGTATGTAAACCAAAACAGTCACAGCCATCAATGTCCCCATGCTGATGATGAAGAAGAACCTGCACATACCAAATCCATTTTTAAAAAAATGAACAACAACGGTACATAATGTTACTTTTCCAATAAAATATAAAAAGAGACTTAGCCTAACCTGTTGAAGAAGTAAGCCATCTGGGCTTTTTCTTTAGGATCCTTGTCATCAAATTGGTCAGATCCAAACCCTGAGATGCTAGACTTAAGGCCACCGGTTCCAAGCGCTATAAGGTAAAGTGCAATGTAGAGAAATGTCATTTGGAAAGCAGTGGCGGGTGTACAGGCTTCGCCGTGGTGGCATGTTGGCGGACGCAGCTCTGGAAGCTTTGTTGCCACTGCCAGTGCACCGGTTCCCTATATATAATTTATACAAGATATCAAAACCGTTTTCAAACTTTTGATTATGAAGTCCTTTCCAGATTCAAATATCAAACATGATTTCTTTTTGTTTCAAATATGATTTCAGTCGAAAACGGTGTCATAATTTTATACTGAAGGTATATTTAATTAGTTTCTTTGTTGTTGACCAAAATAATGTTGACAAAAAATATTTATTTGTTCATGGTAGAATTATGGGCTTTGTATATATTTCTGAAACGAAAAACTTGATTTTCAATCGGAGTTTTTTCGCCAACTGTTCAACTTGCTAAAACCCCATTGAGCCTTATACTCCGATTTATTTTATAATAACAGGGAGTAAAAACGTATCCATCCTTTTTTTGTCACAAAAAACGTATCCATCCTTTTAAAGAATTTAGTTATTGACCATAATGATATATATATATATATATATATGTGTGATTTTAAAAAATCATATATATATATATATATTAACCAATATAGTTTTTTTTATTAACCAAAATAGTTTGTCTCGGAGTCTTACCAAAGCTTGAATGGTTGAGAAAATAGCGATGGTTTTGAAACGGCCGAGGAAGGAGTCAGCTAGAAAGCCACCGAGCAAGCAGAGGAGGAAAGAAGTGCCCATAAAGTCAGTGACAATGTTGGCAGAGGTTGAGCTTGGGAGATGCATTGTCTCCATCAGATATGTTACCAAATTCACTGCTATTCCCATTGTTGATAGCCTCTCAACAACTTCTATCCCTGCAATATTGTTAAGAAAAATAATCTGTCAGCTCTATGTTCCAAGATTATACTAGTCAGTCCATTTTACATATAAGAATAATATTCTACTAATGTTGAATTTTTCCGGTTTTCACGACCCAGATCCAAGTAGAGGATGACTCAATGATATATACCAAAATAAGGGTAAAGTGACAATAATTTTATTTTTTTTGTAACTTAAAAAGGGTTAAACCCGGGTCTATTAAAGACACAGACCTAACTCCCGGGTGGAGGTACAGCCCACGGATAGACTCTCTCCTGGACATTCAAATGGGTCGAAAGCAATAACCCATATCCGTGTGGCTAGTGGGGTTTGAACCCGGATTCGCCTTATTGGGTTTATTGCAGATACATATTAGAACTTCAATAATGTCTGAAGCTCACATCTCTAAGGAGCCATAAACAAATTTGATTGTCGAAAGGTAATTATTACAAAGATTGTAATGACACTACCAATCCATAGAATTTTCGGACTCCAACCATGAATAGATTTATTCTTGTAACGCAAAGCAAAAATGAGATTGTGGCATCATTATATTCAAGAATGAGTCGTGGCTGTAAAAGTTCAATTTATTTGTCACTACAAAAGTAAGGAACCAATGGAAATGTGTTGTCTCAGAAAGCAACGAAACCAAATTTGGATTATCCGGACAATTATAACTAAGACAAATGGTACTACCTGTAGAATATTAAGAAACAAAACAAGAGGGTAAGAGGTCGGCGTTTTTATAAATCCAAAGTAAGCACGTGAATCCTGATATCTAATTTTCATTTTTTTTTCCCTCTCTAATTTTAATTTTAGTATTATTTCAGAAAGAAAATTATTATTGGAGTATATGATTGGATGAGTAAAGATGGGGAGAGCCATGTGGCGTGTCTCTTTTCTCTTTATCTTTCCTGCACTCAGCGTGATTCAGAACAACGACATATCATATTTTTATACAGAAAAAGACTTATTTCTATCATATCATGTGTGATTGTGACTGATTTGAGATGAACTCTTTTGTTCTTGACCATATGTTTACACTTGTGGAGATAAAAACTTATACGCATGAACTACCACCCTCGTGACAAAATTTAATCAACTACGTATACATATCTACCACCCTCTACCAATATGTGCGAGACATATGTTTCATACTTCATTTTACCATATATACTAAATAATAACAATTGTGCATGTGTAGATGAAAACTTGTTGAGTTAAAAATGTGTAATAACTATGCAGTGAAGATTTAGTATTTTTCTTGTTGCTAAAGCATTGAAGAATTAGTTTCTAGCTAGTCATAAATGAGTTAATCTGACGAAGACTTTTCTTGATCGTAACGCCATATGAATATATCTCTATGTATAACTGGACAAATAGTATATCTGCTTGCATATATGTATAGGTAAAGTACAGGGGAAATATGTTTGGATGTAAATAGTACATCTTCTTATGCATATATGTTTCTTTAACGTAGAGAAGAAGATTAACTAGCTCCAGAACTTAATAATAATAAAGAAAACAGAGGAGAAGAAGTCGAACCAAGAATGAGAGCTGCGGTGATCCAGCCACCGGTTTTGGACTTATCGGCGGGTAGGCCGTTGTAGTCTACGGCATCAGCCACCGTCCAACTCCCTTTGCTCTCCTGAAAACCACCACATGAGTCTCCAGTTCAAAAGCTTACAAACCATTAATTTAGAAACGAGAAGAAAAAGATTATCCAAACCATTTTTCTTCTAGTAATGCCTTGATGAGAGTAGTCTTAATTTAAGTGTCTGCTCTTTGTAAGCCACAGAAGCAAAGAATGATGCAGAGGAGACTGCCCTTTTATAGGCACAAATAATTGAAAGAGAGATGCTGAGAGCTCGCACCGACCTTCCACTATATGTGATCTGAGACATCACGAAAATGTGAAGCCTTAGAGATAGGTTCATCACACCTTTCCAACTTTATTATCATTTTATTTACTTATGTTTTAGAATTTAAGTTTGGCCGATTTCTTACCTTTTCTATATCTTTCATTTCCGTCATTTCTATGATGATAACATATTTCTTTGACCCAAGGAGACTAACATACACGGAACTATGATCAGAAAAAAACAACAATTGCATTTATTCCCATAAAATATTTAGCAATCTCAAATATTTTCCACGAGATTCGTTACTATTTTAACACTTTTACTAAGCTTGGATGTTTGGGTATCCGTTCGGATATGGATCAGATATTTTAAATTTTAGTTCTGTTTTGTAATACATCCTAGATCTCATACTAATAAATTTGTAAGTATGAATCAGGCGGATATATAGCACATCGGTTTCAGATGAATTTTGTATGACATCCTATAATCCATAAAATAACCATATACCATTCGGATTCATGTTATATTGGTTTGGTTCGTATATACCTCGAAAAAAATCTAAAATTTAAAAACAAAACATAAAAAGTTATAGTTATTATATAGAACTAGGTATTTAAAGTACTTATGTAAAGTTTATATAGTTATTATTAGATATCATATCAAAATAAATATGAAATTAAATATTTGAAATACATATTAATGTTTCAAATATATCTACAGTATATATTAATTTAGACATTCGAATCGGTTTCCATGGATATTTTTTTGGGGGTTTTGATTTTTCTGTCCGGATTACCCTTTCAGGGTTTTTGGGTTTCGTTAATACCATTTTGTGTTCAAATGTGTTTTGTAACACCATAAAAAATCATTAGGGTATTTTTAATCGGATTCGATTCGGATTTCAACCCTCAACTTTTATTTAGACTGGACAATTAGGTTTCAATCAAGTTCAGTTAGGGCTCATTCAGATTTCATATTTTCGTGTTTATGAATTTTAGTTCTATTCAGATATTATAAAATTTTGAATCGGTTTGGTTCAGATTTAGTTGGGCATGAAGTTACATGTCCAAGATCCGACTAAACTTGAAATAAGTTCGGTTTCGAATACCAATAGCATTATCAGTTGATTTGTACTTGATTACTCAATATATTCTCAATATTTTCAATAAATTTGTATATGCAACTTCCCTCAATCATATTATTGTTTTTCAAAATACATTTTGGAAACTGGTCTGTTAATCATATGAGACTCGTACATCTTTGAAAACTATACATGCAACATTAAACATATCATAACATACGCTTTGTAAAACATAAAGATGTTAAAATTAACGGCTAGTGGTCCAACCCTATATTTACTTATCAACTAAATATTAAATTTTTATTTGGATTATCAAATTTACTATTCTTTTAATAAATCAGAAGTTTAAGCTGTGGATTGAACGAAAACTTAAGAAGAAAAAAACTCACAATAAAAAAAAGGATTGTTCGTTTATATGTCACCATATAAACATTGCAATATGAAACTGTAATTAATATCTTTTCATTTTTGTTGCCACCACATCATACCACCAATCTCAATTATTATATAAATATTACATAAATTTTAAATTTAATCATTATACTTTTCAGCAATTAAATTAAAATCCTATTTATATATCGATGCAACAACAAGAAACAAATTGCATGCGCGATCGCATAGGCTGTCAAACCAATAAGTATATAAACAATGCTTTTATCACTTCATCTATCTAACCATTTTTGGAACTGACCTTTGAGGCCGAACAGATTTAATCAGCAAATAGAATTTGATCTGTACAATCACACATATATTTTTAAGGATTAAATTAAGATTGATTATGGTTTTAACAGTTTTTATATTGTGTTAGTATATAGTTCTCGGATACTAAAGCAACAAAATAATATGAATCGTTTAAAAAATGGACCAACCGGTTGGACTGGTTACTCCTTTACTTAGGTAAATCCGGGTTTTTTTTTTCTTCTAGAATTGGATTTGTGTGATCCAATAAAATTGACCAAAACCGCTACAGTGTCCCGATTTTTGAATTATTATTGTTTACAAATTCAATTATATAAACAGTTGTTCTTCTGGTGGTTGCATATCAAATATAGTTTCTTCTTTTTCAATGCAAATTCAGTTGGTTGGGTTTATTATAAGACTGGACATAATCTAACAATAATAAAAGAGTAATATCAAACCCTCTTAGCTATACCACATCGGCTTTAAATCGACCAATAAGATTACTTGAATCATCCACGTCATAACTGTTTGTGTCCAAAGAAGAAAGAAATTGGATCTTTATTTGGGCTGTCCAGAGATAGACTACAAATTTAAAGACAGCCAGTTCAAACCCATTAATGCTTAGCCTAACAATTTCATGTGAAGTGTGGAACTCATCTTACCAATCCCGACTCTTAAGCTTGAGCTTCACCGACTGCGAGTAACTCTGTTACTGCATCTTTCTCTTCATCAATCAATGACGCTATTAAATCTCATCTTCATTGTTTCATTTTACCTTCCTCTCTTTCTCCTCATATATAAAATGCTCCCATATCTTCGTAGAAATTTACTTTGAACCAAACTCAAAAACCTCATTTCAAGAATCTCAGGCTATGGCGATTTTTAGCTCTTTACTTTTTTGATTTTACAACTGCCGCAGTATTTTGGTTAATACCCGGACAGAAGATTATTGTGCCACTTTGAAGGAGCACCCCAAGGACGAATATGTTTTTTATGAGTAAGTTTTAGACAAATCTCTGGATATAACCTCCTTTTTTTTTACGAAAGTTATTCTCAGCCTCTGTCTAATGATTGTGAAATAACCATAAGCTCTTTACCTGTCCTCTCTAGAATTCAATAACTAAAGCATTTTCACTACAATCTGATTTGGTCAATAGTTTGACTTATAAAATCTTTCTCATAGGGAATTTGATGATTTCAGGGTTTAGTTTTTTGTCTAAACTAGGTCTATCTATATTATTTGTTTCATTATAAGCTAAAGCTCCAACCTTATTTGATTTATTTTCTATTTTGACGTTCTTTTCAGTTGGGGTATAGGATGACGGAAATTTTATTCTTGAGCTTAAGGTTGGAATGAAAAACCAGACACTGTCTCATTCTCTGAAGGATATCAGTATGAGTTTGCCATTATAATATAGGATGCGCCCAAGTGAGACAACGCCACCATGATCATGATTCTCAAGGCCACCATTCAGTCGCTCGAAGGACAGATGTGTCTGTTACCGCATAGAGCTCCAAGTATGCCCAGATGGCTGCCGAGAGAGGGCCAAACAGTCTCTACTGCCTTGGCGTTCATCTAACCACCTACATTCAAAGCTCATGGAAAGAAGCTACGATGTGGTTCCCAAACTCACAGATAACAATCTTTGTCTCTTCTCTAATAACTTCGTTACTCTCAACTCCAAGGCCCCTAGGAGAGTCATCTTTCGTCTTCTCACTAACGAGATCAACTATGCAGCAATCAAGCCATGGTTCGCCCATTAACTGACAACAGTTAGGAGTTACTATTGAGATTCAAATATTCGAGGATTTCAAATGGTTTAATGCTTTTTATGTTTCTGTTTTTGAGGAAAAGGTAACGTTTAGGATCCTCTAGAAAAAGGTAATGTTTCATTTTATTCAGCTTTTAGTAGACAAAAGTTTTGAAACTTTTCATTGTTTGTGTTACTCTTTTTTTTCGTTTTTCTATAGCTGGTTTGTATGGGTTTATTTGGTTCCTTATGAATTTTCCGTTATGTGTTGTGACTGAATTGTTGCAGCATTACTCATTGCATATATATAGTATGTGGAATCACGCATGTGTGGAAGAGGAGGCCAGATAAAAAGTTGGTGCAGCTGTTAACCAACAAGAAAAACAAACAACAAGGCACGTATACAAATTTTACTATAATATATGACTCTCTATCTTTTTTCCTCCCTTTGTTGTTGTTGTCACTTGGAATTAAAGAATCTAATGAATCCAACTTAGTGTTTCAGTGTATACAATGGGATATATATATATAGTTCAGTATGATTATTATATAAGTTTGGGGTTGGTTACTATATAAGAGGAAGAAGTTGGTTTGGAAGTTTCTGTAACACCAAGTGGCACGAGTCTTAGGTGCAACGTGGGAAAGACGACACCTAGAAAATGCTTCAGATCAAGAGAAGCGTCTCCGCAGGTTTCAGGTTTGCTCTCTAATCTCTTACAGTCATCTGTTTTTGCGATGGTTTCCTTCGTTTTCAGCTCACAAGCAACTTTTTTGGTCAATTCTAAATATCCATTTGTTGTACTTTTGAAAGTTGGAAGCTGACTGACGTCACCGCATTTGATATTTTTGTTTTAGACTCATTTCATTTTGCTACAGAACACGACGAAAAAAAAAAGACAAGATGGTAGATGTGGAGGAGGTAGAAGATGAAATGGCAGCATTGAAGAGGCTCATGTTCCCAATGTCTACCAAAATTACATCAAAAGATGGTGCAAGAAAACTTGGGTATGTGAGCCTGTGACAGAGAATGTGCAAGGTACTAAGCTTCTTGAAGAAGTCCATGATGTTGTGTTTGGCAGACTTGCCAGAAAGAGAGAGGAAGATGGTAAAGAAGTTAAAGAAGACGATGAAAATGGTAATTAAGGCTTTGGGCACACTAGAGAGGACAAAGACACAAACTAGCTCAGTGAATAAATCATGTTGACAAATTATTTGTGATATAGTTTGGAATTGTAATATGCAGAACATGGTCATATTATTATCGTGAGAAATGTTTTGTCTCAATTCCACCATGTCAGTTTATTGAAGAGTTCTTTGATCAAAAAAAAAATGTTTATTGCAGAGTTCTTTGTACTCTTACCATACTTGGCATTTCATAAGAATTACATCTTTGATCTAAAACAATCGCCAAAAAAACTAACAAAAGAAAGATTTGGATTTTAACAAAAAGAAGTAGAATGAAAGAACCACTGAACCATACACGATAAAAAAACCCAGTTGATAAGTTTTGGCCTCCTTGTAGGTGTCTTTAGAAAGACTGATCTATTACTCAAGCTGGCTGGTGCTTTTTTTTTTTTTTTTGACAACGAAAGACTGATCTATTACTCAAACTTGAGGTGGTCTGGGAATCCAGATCGGAATAGAACAACCAACATACAAAAGCTCACGATAAAAAGATCGAGTCTTAGCTAAATGATCAGGCACGGTGGCTGGTGCTTATGGGAATAAAAACAATTATTCATTATTATTTAATTTTTGAATATTTCAATACTATAAATTGTAGAAATAGTTATACATATTTAAGTTTTTTCTTACAGAAAAAGATCTTTCTATTATTCAAAGTACAGGTGGTTTAGATAACCAGAAATATAATAAATATATAAATCATTTATCATATATATATATATAGCATTTTATATTAATGTCCAGTAGAACGTCATATATCAACGTACTAGAAAAAATATTAAAATATTTCAATGAAATTGATATTAATGAAATAAAACTTAATTTTTTTAACAACAAAATTTACCTTTTTATTTTATATTAAGTAAGTAAGCATTGTTTCATTAATATCAACTTCATAGAAACAATGCTTACTTCATAGAAAAAAAACTTATTAAAATACTTCAATGAAATTAATATTAATGAAAACAAATTTACTTTATTTTTCTATGAAATTTTTATGAAATTGACATTGATGAAACAATGCTTACTTAATTTAATGTAAAATAACAAATTTATTTGGCGGGTAATTACATAGAAAAAAGAACACCCTATTACCAAGTAATGCATATAGAATCTTCATCCCAAATTTACAGAGTATCATACATAAACTAAATAGTTCTTGAAATGTTTAATATTATATCAAATTAATGTGGATGAAAATTTCATTAAATAACTAAATACAAATTGCATAAAAACGAACATACATACCTTATAGTAAAACTATATGTATCTCTATATGTATACATATTTTTTTTTGCATTCGTTTAGGTTTGTTAAAAAGCAAAAGATCAATTCATTTATTAAGCCAAAGAAACTATCATTAATCTTTCTAAACTCAGAAATTTGAAAGCTTAGTTGCCACTCTTTATGCTGATTAATATTTATAGCTACAATTTAAATATCTAATCATTTATAATTTTTTGATTTAATAGTTATTGCTATGATTTTGTTATAAAATAGGTTTTTGCAACGCATGTCTAGTTTTCTTGTTTAAACAAATCCAATTTTGGGTTCATTTCATATTCTTTAGATAAATGATTTTCAGTTGGACTGTCTAATCCAGTCTAATTGTATTCGAGAACAAATTATATCAACTCGTTGTAGTGGTCTAGATTGTTTCAATCAATTAAATATATAATATTGTTCTTAATATTTCACATGCATAAATAAATTTTAATCTTAATGTTTCTGTGTTAAAAAACTAAAAAATATGGATTAGATTTTATATTTAGATTATTTTTATCCTAAATATTTATAGGTATCACAAACTTGAAAATATATAATATTTAAAATTTCCAAGTATGGGTTTGAAATAAACTTCTAAATTTTCGAAATCGAGTTCTCTTTTTTTTTTTTTTTTTTTTTTTTTGACAACGAAAGGCTGATCTATTACTCAAGCTTGAGGTGGTCTGGGAATCCAGACCGGAATAGAACAACCAACAAACAAAAGATCACGATAGAAGGATCTGGCAGTCTTAGCTAAGTGATCAGACACTGCATTTTGAGATCGAGGAACATAAGAGATTTTAAAATCTGGGAAACAAATCTTTAATGTCGAAATCCTCTCCAGTTCCGTCGAAAATCTTGGCCATCCCTGAGGATTCATGAGCATTACTACCAATTCTTTGCAGTCCGTCCCGAAGCTCTGACATGGCGAATGTTGAAGCATGTTCTCCATTGCCCACCGCAGCGCTTCCAGCTCCGAATGCAAAGCTGACTCTACTCTACTCATATTGCGCATTCCCATCAACTGGCTATTCCCATTGCTGTCCTTCCAGTCCCAACCGCATCCAGAGAATTGATCCATAGAGGTCCAAGAACCGTCTATCATACATATATCTCGCAGGCTTATGGCCTGGCTGTCATTATCCCCGTTTTGATGTGAACTTGCCACTTCTTTCTCATTAGCTTGGAACCAGGCAAGACACTCACTCTCAGCATAGCGAGCCAATTCCAGAGGGTCTCTATCTATTCCCCTAAATAGCTTATCATTCCTTGCCTTCCAAAGATACCATATGATCCAAGGATAAGGATCCTTGTCAGAGTCTGAGCCACAAATAACCTTCTTCCGCCAAAATAGATAATCCATATTCGAGTACGTACTCTCTAGAGGGAAAAGAGCTGGACTGGTGGGTATAGACGATAAGGCCCATACCTGTAACGCCGGAGGGCATTGAAAAATTGCATGTGCAATTGATTCCTCTGGTTCTCCACATCTTGGGCAGAAGTTATCACATCTTATGTGTCTATGATTCAAAGCACTTGTAACAGCAACCTGCCCGGAGATAATCTGCCACATAAGATGACACATCTTCGGGGGTGCTTTAACTTTCCACACTTGTGCTTGTAGCCCTTTAATGCTGGGATTACATACCATGTCATCATCCTCCTTCTTTAGAATGTTCCGGGCAACCCAATATCCGGACTTAACTGTGTACTGCCCACTCCTTGTGTAGCTCCAGCAATAGGTATCCCTTCGATTGGTTGAACTAACAGCCATACTCCTTATGAGAGGTATATCGGCAGCGTCTACATAATTTGCTAATTGGTCCAGATCCCAAGACTTAGTTTCTTGATTGATGAGATCACTAACTCTCATATTCGGATGCACAACCGGGGCAGATGCACGCGCTGGCGTCGCTGGAATTGTGGGAATCCAAGGGTCCTCCCATACCTTAACCTCATAGCCTGAATGAATTTTTTGTCTTATCCCCAATAGTAATAATTCACGCGCGGCCGAAATGCTTGTCCACACATATGATGGACTGCTAACAGGAAGCTTTCGCAAAGGCGAGCTTTGTCGATAATACCGCCCTCTCATCACTCGAGCAACCAAAGAATCTGGGTTTTGGGCCAATCTCCACATCTGCTTTGCTAATAATGCCAAGTTGAACTCATGTATCATCCTGAATCCAATTCCGCCTTCCTCTTTAGATAGACATAATTTGTCCCATGTTGTCCAATGTAAGCCTCTCTTTGGCGGGTTCGAACTCCACCAAAACTGTGCAATGGCACTAGCCAAGGCATCACATATCTCCAAAGGAAGCAAAAAGCAAGACATAACNTCTGCTTTGCTAATAATGCCAAGTTGAACTCATGTATCATCCTGAATCCAATTCCGCCTTCCTCTTTAGATAGACATAATTTGTCCCATGTTGTCCAATGTAAGCCTCTCTTTGGCGGGTTCGAACTCCACCAAAACTGTGCAATGGCACTAGCCAAGGCATCACATATCTCCAAAGGAAGCAAAAAGCAAGACATAACGTAGGTGGGTAGAGCCAATAGGATTGATTTAATCATCACTTCCTTTCCACCTCTAGACAACCACCTACCCGTCCATCCATTCACTCTGTACCTGAGTTTATCTTTTAAAAAGGCAAACAACTTACATTTCGATCCACTAATATCCTCTGGTATGCCCAAGTAGGTGCCCATTCCTGCATCATTTTGGATCCCAAGTGTATCCTTAATCTCTTGTCTGACCTCAGTACCAATCCTCTTACCAAAGAGTAAGGAGGATTTATCAAAATTGATGCATTGTCCAGAAGCTTGTCCATATTTCCTTACCACTTTCATCACTTCTTCACATTCACGGGGCTCCGCCTTGCAAAAGAAAAGGCTATCATCAGCAAAGAGCAGGTGGGATATCGACGGACACGCACGCGTGATGCGCATCCCCGTTATCTTTCCCTGATTCTCTGCGTGATTAAGAAGGCTAACGAGCGCTTCCGTGCATAGAATAAAAATGAAAGGGGATAAAGGANTGTCAGTCTTGATGGCCATCCTTTTATTACGTCCACTCGGTTTTGTTCGTAAAGCATGGAACAGTTCCTGAGCAATCATAATATTATCTGAAATCTGTCTCCCAGCAACAAAGGCTGACTGGGTTTCAGAAATCCTATCCGGTAGAACCTTCTTAAGTCTTTGGCATAATACCTTCGAGATAATCTTATAGCAGACATTGCAAAGACTTATGGGTCGCAGCTGGCTCATCTGATTTGGCTTATCCACTTTTGGGATAAGGCAAATATTAGTCTCCGTAAGACCAGCCGGAATAGTTCCTTGAAATAGGAAATCATTAACCATATGAGTTAAATCCTCCTTGACGATATCCCAAAAATTTTGGTAGAACAAAGCTGTCATGCCATCAGGTCCAGGAGCTTTCTCAGGATGCATAGCAAAGAGTGCTAATTTAACCTCCCACTCTGAAACCGGAGCTGTAAGTCCCTCATTGTCTGCAGGCGTAATCGTCGTGGTCACCTCAGAAAGAGCCTCCTCAATCTCTTCAGGGTTCGATGATTGAAAGATTTGGCGAAAGTAACTGGTAGCAATGGCTACCAGACCTTCCTCATCCTCCACAACATTCCCATCAGCATCTAATAATTGTGTTATCCTGTTCCTTGCTCTTCGCTGTTTCGTCAAAGCGTGAAAAAATTTTGTGTTTCGGTCCCCCTCCCTTAGCCAGAATATCCGACACTTCTGCTTCCAGAACAATTCCTCCGCCTTAAGAGCATCAGACAATTCTTTTAGAGCCGCCGCTACCTCCTCAGTACTTGCATCGTCATTAGAGGATAACCGATCCACCTTTTCCTTTAACTCCTCAACACTCTTCTCTGAGTTCAGATTGTGCTGTCTTTTCCAATCACATAACGCTCGCCTGCAGCTTTTAATATGCTCCATAATACTTGCACCCGGTGGTAAATCTGGCGATTTCCAACCTTCAAGTATAATCTGTCTGAGTTCCTCATTCTGTATAATCGAGTTCTCTTTTTAAAAAGAAGAAAATGACACATCTTATAAATAGCTTAAATTAAATAATATATTATCGAATGGCTCATACCAATTTTAGTTTAGTAATTTTGGGATTTTGTGAGCCACTTCAGTAAGTGAGTGCGTTTAATGTCCCACTAAATATGGTGAAGCGAAAGGCAGCTGGCCCTCTTCTCCGTTCCTCGCTTCATTTTATTTGTTGTTATTTATTTTTCTTGTTTTTGTTTTCAAAATAGTTGGCTGTGACTTCTTGCTGCTTTTAAGCCTTGGGTAGAATTTTATAGAATATACTCTTATATTCACGTTGACACTTTCATTATCCCCTAATGGTTTGGATAGACATCATTACCCAAATCCTAATATTCTTAACAATAATTTCATTATATATGTATGTAGTTGATGGGCGTCTAACACTTGGCATTTGTTATTGTCCGTTCAATATATATTATATTTTCCCCTATTTGTGAGAATTCTTCATGACACTCTTGCTATTCTAAAACTAGTTAACCTTTTCTTTGCTTTTTCAATAAAACTTTTCATTGATAACCAAATTTATCACACAGATTTCGAACACAAAGCTAGCAGGATATATAACTTCATCTTTTCTTAACGGTAGATTGTATTATTAATCATTTGAGGTAAAAAGTTCTAAATAATGAAAATTAGAAAAACAAATATAAAAGATGGATAAACTAGTAAGAATCCAAAGTAAACTAACACATATATATATTATGTATGTACAGTTAAAGTTTTTTTTTTAATGTTAAAACTCCATATTTGGTTTTTTGGAATAATTGAATTTCAATGGAGATAATCTTCATATTAATCTAAAAAGACCATTTCGAACTGAATTGTTAACGATTTCTTTTACTTTTTCAATAGGAACTACCAAGACAAGACAACTTTTTATATTGTTCTACTGATAATAACATAGTCAACAAAATTATCGCTCCAAACAGTCAATTAACTAAAATTTCATGATGTGTTTAGAAGTAATAATAGTTTGTAGTCAAAACTCCATCACCACAAAATGAGTACCATCAACGATCGAAACCGGTAAAACCCGTCGCCAACACCATGCACTTATAGGTATATTAATTAGCTTTTCTAAACGGTTGAGCTGAACCAAAATTTTGCTTTCCAATCCACTAAAACACACAAAGAACAATCAAAAGTTTTGAAACAAAAAAAATCGAAGTATACAATCTCTTAACATAATCAAATAATACGGTTATGTTCAAATTCATAAAAATGGAAAACATTCTACCAGATCTTTTAAAGGTTTTTGTTGTAAAGTACTGTTATAAATAAAGTGAAAATTTTGTAAAAGTTTGAAAGTAGATAAACCTCAACCTAATTTGGTCGTAAAATCTAAAGGTAGTTGTTTAGGTATATTAGAGGTATTACACATCCTCTGTGCAACCATTCTTTCAGCCATTTCCGTGTATATATAGTGTAGTATGGCATTGATCTAAAGTCTATTCAACTCTTCTACTTAATAGTGAATTTTGTGGGACAGTATATTACCCTTCTTGTAATTGATTACATAAGAAAATATTCCTATGAATTTCAACCACTTGGCATGCTGTATGTTGAGTTATTTCTAAACCCTAAAATGCTTTAGAGTTTCATGGTATCAAACTCTCTCAAATAAGAGATCAGTTTCAGTACTTATGCATAAAATCCACATCGAACGTGGACATACAATAGACTATGGTAATTAAGTTTAAGTTAGACAAGAATATTAGAAAGAATTAAATAAAACAGTAAATATTCGTTGTAAGATATATGAGAAAGGCGCTAGACTTAGGGTTTCATGGAGGCAATCAGAACTAAAATCTATAGATGCTAAGGGTGTGAAAGGTACCATCCCAGAACTTAAATTCAATTAGAAGGATTCCATGCTATCACATGCAAGACCAATCAGATGTATAGACCCTAATATTTTAACTCTTGTATACAGATTCAGAGAGACTACTAATCAATCGACGCTTCTTTTAGGCAAGCGTTATGATCCAGTTTGATGTTCACTAAGTTTCTTAAACTAGCTATCACATGTGCCTAACAACTTCGCTGCACAATTATTTTCTAGAGTCGAATCCACTATCGTGGTCGTTAATTTCATATGACCAGGTTTTTAGTTAGCTACTCTAGAACACAAGCAATATGATCAATTCAGTGAATGTTCCAATTAAATCACCCAAGAAATTCTATATTTTTTAAGTTCATCAAAACCCTAGAAAACCCCTAAACATAACAAGTAAACTACGCAGAAATAGTAAATCAAACATAAAGATAAACTAAATAATTTGCATTAAAAGATAGAGTAAGAAATACTAAAGTTCCAATAACAATTTCTGAAGGAATCTTGATCTTCTCTCCAAACCATGATAAAACTTCTAAGAATAATAATAAATTGTAATGTGTTTCTTGTGTAAACAATGGCATAAAAATATATACAATATGTTTAAAGTCGTCTAGGGGTAATTATGTAATATTGTGGAAACTTCTTGCCCAAGCCCGATTTCTGGAAATAATGTCGGTCTGTCTCGCACGAATGTCGATTGCTACTAAGGATAGTGTCAATTGACACTCCTTATGTGTCTTGAGTTTGACTTCTTTAAACAATTACGATTTTCTTCATCTTCCAAATGCTCCATATCTCCACATTGCTCCAAAACATACCTAGACCTTAAAAGACTCTAAAATAAGAGTTATACTATGGCTAAAACTGGTAAATTCTATAGTATATCAACTCCCTTAGAATGATCATTTGCTTGCCCTCAAGTAAAACATAGAACATTCTGTGAAAGAGGTTTGAAAACGCAGGGATTTACATTTATTAGACTTACTACCATCACCTCTGTAATGTTGCAAACCACATCAAATTTGTGCCAACTTTAGAGGCTTAGGTTAGCTGCCTGACCATCCAGCCCACAACTTATCAGACATCATCCAACTTACCCCTCTAATAACTTCATTTCTTAATAAGCTAAACCATAAATATGAAAAAAAATAAAAGCATAAAGAAAATACACATATTGGTAAATCATTAGATTCAAAGATTTATTAAATAAATTATTCAAACCTACAATCATTAGGTGCCAAGATTTTTGTAAAGAAAAATCGTAGAACTCGAATTCATATGTAAGCTATCCAACTCTCGCTGCGATTTCTATCAGATGTCTAAGTCATCAAATACAACCTCTTGTTGTGGATCCGATTACTCTAGATAAGCATTAGGTACCAGTTCGTTATGTTCACTAAGTTCCTAGAAAACTATCGTTGTGACTATCAACTTAGCCCAACATGATTACTCTAGAAGAAAAATAATAAGAAAGATCCTGAAGAAGTAAGCAATAAGATTACATTTAAGCTACTCTATCAAATAAGAGGTTCATTGTAGTACTAAAGGACCGAATCCACATGGACTATGTGATCTCCAGTTCATGTGTTGATCCCACTCTCGTGTTTCTAAACTATCCTCAGATCAAGTTTCTAGTTACTAACTAACAAGTAATAAGAAAAATTGTTGAAGCTGAGAGATTTAGCTATGTCATTTCATAAAATGGAGGTAAAAAATGGAAGGTACACGTCACTTTGGTATGATGCTTGGTCCCGTTTGGGTAATCTAAAAGGCTACCTTAGTGGAGGTGGAAGTATTGAAATGGGCATTATGGAGAATGAGGTTATGATGGATGTTCTAAAGCGTCCTCGTAGAAGACGGCACAGAGTTAATATTTTGAATGAAGTAGAAGAAGAGATTGAGATAATTTGACAGAGAAAAAGTAATGAAGACGATCTCCCTTTATGGAAGCAGTCTGAAGGAAAATATGGGAAGACCTTTTCTACAAAAGCAACTTGGCTATGTATTCGCCAAACTCAGCCAGTCAGTGCTTGGAGCAATGGTATTGGTTCCCTCACTCTACACGAAAGTACTCTTTTCTTGTATGGGTTGCCATAAAGAATAGATTACAGACAAGTGATAGAATTCAGCAATGGAATAATATAGTGAATGGAGTTTGTGTGATTTGTCAAGATATGCAAGAAACTTGCCAACATCTTTTCTTTGGGTGTCGATACTCAAGGAAAATTTGGAGAGATATGGTAGTGGAATTATGGGAGAGAGTTTCACTGCTGAATGGACTGAGATCATAGAGGTTATAGCGAACCCTGGGCATACACTCACTGAGAATTTTCTCATCCGTTATGAATTTCAAGCTTTGGCCCATAATATATGGAGGGAGCGTAATGCAAGAAGGAATGGTGAGCAGTCGATGGATGAAAGAAATCTATCCAAGCTTGTAGATAAATCGGTTCGATTGAAGATGATATTGGTGAAAGGGAAAGGCAAGAGATATCTTGATGAAAGTCTACTTATATGGGTAGAAACAAGAATATGAAGAGAAGCCGAGAAATATAATTTTCCTGACATGTTTGGTGGTTAAAAAGTGTGAGATTGAAGCTTTTGGAAATCACTATGAAGAAGGGCTGGTCACTTGGTTTGATACAAAGTAAACTCATAATTGCAGTGAAAAGTTGTCTAGAGTTTTTATTGAAATCAAGGAATCAAGATTTTGAGGAGAAAGGGTTATTTCATTGGAGCTGTCTATACGCTCTCCTCTCCTGATCATGGGATTTTTACTCTTTTTCTTCATTAAAGTTTTGTCCCAAATGGGTTTTTCTTTGATGAGGTTTTAATGAGGAAGATTTCAAGGTCCTTCCAAACTTGACTTGTTCCACATGGTCAAGCTTGAGAGATAGTTTTGAGATGATTTAAAGAGTTTGGAGAATGGGATTACTTTAAGGAATCAAAGAGAATTAGTTTTTATTGTGAATCGTAGTTTGATTCCATGTGGACTTTGAGTTTTTTTTTATTGTAGTTCTAATTAAAAAACTGAGGCACTTGATGTAATATTGTTTTGTTTTAATAAATTTTACATTCATTCAAAAAAAAAGCAACACGAACAATTCTGATGAAGGAAGCAAGAAGATTACCCTAGCATTTCTATAAATCTTGAGTTCATCAAAACCCTAGATATCTCTATATCTAACAAGATGGATAGTCAGACATGATGGATACAAAACTAAATCATAGAATAAATAAACTGCATAGCTAATCTACATGGGTTTCGAGAAGACTCCCGAAGGATTTTTTTTCTTCTCTCCCAATCTCAAATCAAAACTTAAAAGAAAGTATAGACGTACAATCGCTAAGAAAACATAATATAGGGTTTAGGACATGTTATGGGATCTTCTGTAAATAATAGAAACTTCCGGGCCAAACTGTAATTTTTGCAAGTTGATAAAAACTCACCGGGAGCAGATTAAGAGGAGTGTCGATCGACACCATGGTATAAGCTCGGCAGTTTCCTACACACGTGTCAGACAACCCTTCAATAAAATGAGCATAACTTTTGACCCAACTATTTGATTGACCTTAAGCCGGTGGCATTAGAGAGATTACTTAGTTATATATCTTGTGAAAACATATGAGCTTCACCAAATCCTTCGGAAGTCCACCATCCAGTGTTAAATTTCTGATACAACTGCACGGTTCTAAATCTCAAATCCTAAGTTTCCAAAAACATATCTAGACATGTATAACACAAAACAAAACCAAAACGACTCCAAACTTTAATACAATCTCTAAATAGGACTTGTACCTTAGTCAAAAAGGTGGTAAAACCAAGTATATCATCCTATCATATGTTTCCAAGCCCATTCACAACCATTAAATTGTGAAGTAGATGTCCATGCACCATCCACCAAAAAAATGGCCTTTAAGCATATGGCTTGTGAAAACAATATTTTCTGTGGGATAAAGGATGCTAGATATGTCTGCATATGCATCTTCTAAGCTTGGCATTCATATTCTGCATGTCTTATTAGTTTTAATTGGTCTCTGTCACTCCCTTTAAATAATTTATCATTTCGAGTGATTCAGAGATACCAGACTACCTATAAATAAGAATGTTTTTAGTGTCAAATCTTCAATATTGATTTTTCTCGAGAAGATTTAATATATATTTGAGAAGATAATTGAGCTGAGAAAATATCTATCCTAAATGACGTACTTGATAAGGTCTATACCTAGACGAGAGATACTCAAAATAGCAATATTAGCAACACATGGTCTTAGTATTGTTGTTGTTGTTTTTTTTTTTTTTTTTTTTTTTTTTTTTTTTTTTTTTTTTTTTTTTTTTTGTTCCACTTATTGTTGTTGTTTCTCTTTAATATTTTTGGCAACAAAACATATTAAAAACATAATAATCATTTATAACAATCATAGTATCATATCGAACACATAATTAATTATATATTCAAGTTATATATATATATATATATATATATATATATATTACTGTAGGCAACTTATATAATTCGAAACTACATTACTCTTTAAATTTACTCTTTAAATTGAATTCATACTCGCACATACTAGGATGCAATCACCTAATTTATTAAGCCACAATAAAATTAATCGTACTAAATTTTAATGTACTGTGTGTTTGGTATAGGTATTTTAAATAATAACTATAAAATAGATTAAGATCTACGCCTTACACGGAATGATTATATATACAAATTATTTAATATATTATTATTTATTTTGTGTTTTTGACATATTATATATATATATATTGAATAATTGAGTAATTAGTAATTATAATGTATATACTTAAATTAATGGAGCACATAAATTAAAAAATTACACTTGTTTATATAATCAATTATAATTTATATAAGTAAATTTAAATTATAAATGATATTAACATAGTTATATATATAGTATAGTTTTAGTTTGGCTATCTATTAAATGAAAAACTCCTTATATGTAGTGCTTATAGCCATACTCCATCTGAGAGGTATATCATCTGGCACAACATAGTTATTTAATAGAGCCATGTCCCATTATTTTGTTTCTCGATTGATCAGATCAATTACTCTTATATTCGGATGTAGAACTGGGGCTGTTGAAAAAGCTGGTCTAGCTAGTAGAGTCGGAATCTAAGGAAACTCCCATACGTTGACCTCATATCCTGAATGAATTTTCTGTCTGATTCCCAGAAGCAAAAGACTTCGGGCCGCTGAGATGCTAGTCCACACATAAGGTGGGCCAGAAACCAGAATTGTTCGCAAAGGCGAAGTCGTCCTATAGTATCTCCCCCTCATCACTCGGGCTACTAATGAATCCGAGGATCTCCATAGTTGCTTCGCTAGTAGTTATAAATTGAATTCATGAATTATACGGAACCCAATCCCTACTTCTTCTCTTGGTACGAACATGTTCTCCCATTTCGCCTAGTGAATTCCTCTCTTTGGCGGGTTTGAACTCACCTGAATTGTGTAGTGGCACTAGCGAGGTTTTCATATATCTCCAGTGGAAGCAAAAAGCATGACATCAAGAGTTAGCAAAATAGATTTAACCAGAAATTCCTTCCCTCCTTTTGATAATCACCTGCATATCCACCAATTTACCCTGCTTCTTAGTCTATCCTTTAGGAATGCAAAGAGTTTACATTTGGACCCGCTAATACTTTCCAGAATACCAAGGTATGTTCCCATCCCACCTTCTTTCTGGATCTCTAACGCATCTTTAATTTGTTGTCTCATATCTGCCCTAATTCTCTTGCCAAATATCAAGGAGGATTTATCAAAATTTATACACTGTCATGAGGCTTGTCCATATTTCCTAACCAGTTTCATCACTTCTTCACATTCACGGGGATACGCCTTACAAAAGAAAATACTATCATCAGCAAATAACATCCTTAACTATATCCCATAAGTTTTGATAAAATAAGGCTGTCATCCCATCTGGTCCAGGCGTTTTCTCTGAGTGCATAGCACATAACGTGAGTTTGACCTCCCATTCAGTGACTGGAGCCGTAAGCTCTGCATTAATCAAGTTAGTAATCGTTGTAGATACTTAAGATAATGCATCATCAGTGTCCTCAGGATTAGATGACTCAAAAATATGACGAAAATAACTAATAGTAATGGCTATCAATCCTTCCTTATCTTGCACCACATTTTCATTAGCATCTAGGAACTGAGTGATTCTATTCCTTGCGCTCCTTTGCTTTGTAAGAACATGATAACACATATTATAGCTAAAATGTTATAATACTTAATTTTTAATATATAGAGGATTAATAGTATAGATTAATACGTTGTATTAATATGATTGAGTAATTGACATCTTAACATACTGTGACGCATGGTACTCAATAAAAACAATATCCTTTAGCTCTATAATTTATAAACATTCACATGCACGTAATCATCGACCCTATTTTTTATGCAGCTAATCGCGAACGTGTCCATCTACAAATTGTTAAATGTAAACTCGGCCTTATAAGTATGTCAAATTAGATGATGATTTTTGGAAGATCATATTTGTAACATGCCGGTTTAAATATATGTTAAAAACTTAAAAATTGATTTGATTACCAATATCATTAGAGTGTGTTACCTTTTAAACTATACATCCAAAAAATTTTAGAGTTAAGCATGATTAAATTGGAGTAATGAAATGATGGATGATCTACCGGAAAATGATTTGTGATATTATGTAAGTGAGACTAAAACATAGAGAAAAAACATGTAGTGATTATAAGTCATTGACTCAAACCTCCAAAAAAATTAAATGTACTACCCATCTTATAATGGAATCCGCAGACCAACTGAAGAATCGTAGGTGGCTCATTAGCCATGGACAATCGAAGCATTGAAGTAAATCTCATTGAGTACAAAGACAATCCATCACCATTCTGAAGTATAGATTCGATGGAGGCTGAAACAACATTAACAAGAAAATCGCAAATATTTTTCTCTTTTACATGTATGTTTTATGTGATAATATGCATATATTCTACTTTGTTAGTTTTTCTGCTGTATTTATACGAGTGTATGTTGGCAATTTGTTTTTGAAAACTGATTATATAAAATTAACCTAAAAGAGGATAATGATCCAATTACAAGTCTATTTACACAGAATTACACAATTCATTTATTTTCTAGCTAACTTCATTAAATTCATATTTTTGGCACGTTTCTTTAAACTAAATCTAACATCCTTGAGTTACTATTACTTATCTTTACCTTTGATGATAACCATGAGAAGGGAAAAATCACCTCATTTCCTCGGATGCTGGGATCTTCTCGTATATTTTACATAGTAGCTAGTTCTCGATGAGCTTACCTAAGCTTTTAATCATAACCATCAACAAAATGCAAGAAAAAATGAAAGAGAGTAGGGCTGAGAGATACAAATAAAGGAGAGTGCCGCAAACCCAACTTTACAACTTGCCTCCATCACCAAAATCCGCATGGACTAAGATATCCGGTTTTGACGCCAACTACATCACGATCACAATCCGGTTTTTTTTGACGCCAACTACATCACGATCACACAACCAAAAACACAGGTTCAAGATAGCCACCACATAAAAAACCAAAGAAAGCTTAAAAACCTTCAAAAATGTATAGCAAGAAAACTATCATAATCCATCAAGTGACAGAAATACAATACTAGGATGTGTTGCTACACCAATCGACCATCGAGGGAGATGTAAGACTCACAAATAATCCAAACCCAGCAACACCTCGCCTATTGTCACTTCCGATAACTATTACTTCACCACACCTTATACTTGATTTCAGTGACAATCGAAACCTCACACAACTTAAAATCAGGAGCTAACCAACATTGAACAGGCTGGTCTGCATCGTCGGGGTTATGGTTTTGCTGGCGGGTTGGGGAAATCAGAGAGAGAGGGAGCCCAAAACTGGAACAGAAAGGCTATAAATGACCTCACAGACCCACAACACCTTTTATCTCGACGAAACTACGGTAGATGCTTCAACACACGCTGGTACCCGATATCTGAACACGTATACAAGGTAGTGAGACCCTCTAAATCACTCAAAACTTTGATAGAATGGTTGAGACACATCAGGACCACAAGGAGATGTAACCAAGCCAATGGGGTTACATCCGAAGGGAAGACGTTTGAACTCTACTCACCACATCTAAAGGGGTTATCTGTCATTCCTCCACCCCGTGCCACCACCTGTCCTATCAGCTACCCGAGAAGAAAAGGAGCCCGATTTTAAGCCTTAAACCCTAACTCATTGCCCTGCCTCCGCCACTCCAACCTTACAGCTACATCATAAAAGCTAGCAAATCTCCGGATCTAGACACGGTTCCTTTGTAGGCGAAGGCTTACCACCAGGGATAATACATATCTGAGGGAGAACAAAGTCATCAAAAGAAACAAAAGGAAAATAATAAAGTAGATGAGAGAAAACACTCTGACGGGGAAGAAATGGCATGATGTGTTGGAGGTCACCAGAGTTGTGTTTTAAGAGAGAGAGAGAGAGAGAGAGAGAGAGAGAGAGAGAGAGAGAGAGAGAGAGAGAGAGAGAGAGAGAGAGAGAGAGAGAGAGAGAGAGAGATTAGGCATGAAAGCGGTTTTGATGTCAGTCCAGGATGTAAGAGATCCTGGTGATAACTGCTTAAGCCAGTACAAAGCTTCTCCAGCAAGTGAGTAGTTGAAGAGCTTGCAGAAAAAGTAGTCCTCAGGGACTCAATTAGCTTTGATCACATATACTAGATCCTCAAGCCGATCCATATGGTCCATCAGATGCTCATATGGGGGACCATGATAAGTGTTTGTCCCACAAGTGTAAAGTAAGCAGGTTTCAGCTCAAAATCCTGCATCTTGAAAATAAGAGGAGGAATAGCAGATCTGTTGGCGTTGAACTGATCTGGATGGTTTAAGCAGCCAACCGGGGTCATGCAAGTGTACATGCTCATCTCAGATTAGTACAAGATTCGTGGTCATGGCTCTCGTTCGCAGGTCGGTGTCGATCATTTTTTCAGAAATCTCGATCGCTTCTTGCTCACGAGTAGCGTTGATTGACGAAGTAGAGTTGTCGATTGATGATCACTTTTCTTTATGGATGCGTCACTCGAGTTGTGTAGAGTGTTCCAAGGGATTTGCTTCCTTGTTGCTTCGGGTACTGCAGGGCATGCACCTAAGAAACACTAGAAAATATTTATGTAAGTAACTAAAACAAAAGTAAAAATCTAGATTAAATCATCAACCGAGTCTATCGGCGAATAAAGTCCTCAACAACAATGATGCCAAATTTGATATCACTCAAATTATCCTAGAGAAATATACTCTCTCAAATAAGAGATGAGATTGTAGTACTTAGGGATTGAATCCACATGGAGCGTGAGCAAACAATGAACGTTAAATTTTTTGAATAAGCTAGGCGATAAATATTAAAGCAGTAAATAAAGCTGTAAACAAGTAAATAAGTTGTTATAAGATATATGAAGAAATAGCTAGAGTTTTTTTTTAGGCGATCAGAGTTATGATTTGTAGATGCTAAGGGTGTGTGATGAACTGCCATAGAACTCAAATGCAATTGTAAGATATCCAGTTCTTGTTGCGCGTCTAGTCAGATGACTAAGTCTTATGATCCAGCTCTCGCATGCGAACAAGGAATGAGTGTTGATATACCATGAATTTTAGCCATTATTAGCCATGGTATATAAGTGTTTTAAGATATATTTATTATGTTTTGGAGTATTTTTAGAGTATTTACAGGTTCAGGTACGTTATGGAGAAATATGGTGATTTTGGTGTCTTTTGGAGTCCATTGAGTGCAGGACTGAACAGACGTGTCCGATGTTTAGCTATGGATGGAGACCTTCCCACCGTTATTTTTTTCCCAAAGTTTTGATAAAAGGTAGAGATTTTAGTTAGCTTTCCATTTCCACCAGTTTGAGGTCAATCAGCATCATGTAGCAGACGTTATGCCCGTTTTACTGAAGAGTGATCGGTCTGCCTCGCGAGAGGAAGCTGTCGAGAAGTTGAAGAAGAATCGATCGATGAAACACTACGTGTGTCAATCGATGTGAATCACAGAATGCGGATCGAGTATATTTCAAGACCAACTTAAGCCCAGAAGAAGTCTAAATTACCAGAATGCCCTTGGACGACCAAAAACCCTATTTATGTTATTGCAAGCCATTGGTGACGGCTATGCTCTTTTTCTATTGTCTTGTTTTAAGTTGTAGGAGAGAAGGGATGAACTCTTTCAGAGTCCTCGTGGAACTCTTTTGGTTTTCATATCATTATATTTTATATCTATTTTACATCTATTCTATCAATGATTTATGTGACAAACTCATGCTAGACTAGATCCACCTGTTAGGTTTAAGGTTCAAATAGGTTAAAGGGATTAGCCCCAACTATAGGATTTCTTGTTGTGGTATTCGGTAATAGGATGTTATTAATTCTCATGTTCTAGAGTAGCTAACTAGAAACCTGAATCTTGGATTATTTAGATTGGATTAGAGACATTTAAGCAATTCTGATAGTCCTGAACACAGCCTAATTAAACTAGGATTGCTAGAAATACAGCGACAGTTGTGGGAACCAAAATTCACCCTTGTCGATTTTACGTAAATTTAGGAACTTAGAGAAAACCCTAATTTCCCATAGGACCCGGCTATCTGCGGAACCGCACACAAGAAATCAAAAATACGATGAGAATAAAGTAAAGACGTAAAAAACGAGAATGAGGGCAAGAATGAGTCTTATTCCGAATTCGCATAAGAACGGTAAACCAAAAGTAAGCCTTAGCTGCGTGAGCTGTCGGCGAGATTCCTAGTTTTCGTAATCGAAGACTAAAACCCTAGTTGAGACACAGCTCGATAACAAAAATGGAAAATTGCCTAAATGCTAAGTTTGGTGATGAGAGCTCTGAAAATCGTCCTCTTCTTCTGTCCTCGGCCTTCTGCTTATATACCCACTCCTTAGGCGGTTTAGTCCTTCCTTTTTGCCCAGATTTGAGTCTATCGTAAATCTTCCATTTATCTCGATCTTTCCATTTTTCCTCGGAAATCTTCTATTTATCTTCAAACTTGACATTTATCTTCTTTCTGCGAGTAAATCATCATGGTATCTTTGGGCTAGATCCTATTCAAAGTTGCGAGTGGGCCTTTTTCATGTTTTAGGATCTTTCGAGCCTGTTTTACGATTTAGCCATTTTATGACTTTAAACAAGATCGTTTCCTGATACGACGACGTTTTAATTAAACGTCTCGAGTTAATCAATAGTTTTTGAAATGTTTGGTGTTTCGTTTAACCGTTTCCGTTTTTATACGATCTACACGAGGTTTTACGAGAAAACGCGTCTCTTAGTGTTTCTTTTATAAAAGATCTCGAGTTAATCGTATAGTTTGGCAATGTCCGATGTTCCGTCTAATCGTTGCCATCTAATACGATCTTCCCGAATTCTTTCGAGAAAAAAAGATTTTTATGATTTTATCGTAAAACTGGAATGGTAAGACGGATCGAGATAAAACGAGAGACGTTTCGACCATGGTTCAGAGCACGATGAAATCGAACAACGTGTGCCTTGTGTTGAGGATGTGAGGGATCTAGGCTCGGGATGGTCAGCTCGACGTACGGTGAGCCAAACCGCATTAGTTCAGCTCGCCGTACGGTGAGCCAAACCGCGTTAGTTCAGCTCGCCGTACGGTGAGCTAATTTGAGGCGACCAGCTCGCCGTACGGCGAGCTGGTCCGGGACGAGTTCGCCGTGCAGTGAGCTGAACCGGCCGGTTCGGCTCGTCGCACGTCGAACTGGTTCGGGCGAACCTGCTCGTAGTATGGCGGATGCGGTTTTTGTGGTTTTTTGCCTAACTTGGGCAATCGTGTTATCGGAGATTGTTTCGTTCGTTTTTCCAAGATGACAATTTCCCAAGTTTTTGGCGGATTTCCTTTGTTTGAAAAGTCCTTAGAATTTTATAAAATAACTTCTCGTGTTTTATAAAATGTAATTTTATTTTTGAGGAAAGTTTTGGTCATTGATTTCGTCGTACCGATTTTGACCCCAACAGTTAGCCCCCTAGCTCGTAAGAATTGTAGAATTCTTGCGAGCGGTTTGAACTTTTTTGGCAAGTGTGGTAGAATTAGGCGGAACTTTAATAGCCAAAAGTCCAACGGTGAATAGTAAAACTTTTCATATAAGTATGTGGAGTAAGTTTTCAAATTCTTTACTCACTTCTTTCCACATAAATTTTTTAAGGTTCAAAAAAAAAAACTTTTTTAAGGTTCAAGAAGTTTCCCTTTCTCCTTTCTCTTTGAATCTCTCTTTCTCTTGATTTCTCTACATGTCTTCCGAATGGAGAGCTTTGAAGTGTGCTCATGCGTAAATCTTCGAACTGAGTGATCTTGATCCTTCCGATGGTCGTGTCCTTCTCTAGCCGGTCTTTCTAAGATTTACCGCGAGTAAGAAAGAGACCAGGGAGTATCCTGAAGCTTTGCGCGTTGCCGATGTTCCCCCGTCTAACTTCTAGGTTCCAAGGAGGGGTAAGCTTCGGAGGAGCAATGTATGTCCGAGCGTGAGTACTGTTTGTTCCCTCAGGAAATTGCGGAATTCTTGCATGATCCCGGATTCGATGCATTTTCTCCTTTTTGAATGGCGTCAAGATGCCGAGACTCCCCCCCGGGTTACTTTACATGTTACGAAGCTTTTCTACTCAGCTGTCAACTGTGGTTCCCTATTCCGAGAGTCATCGTTGAGATCTTGGATCGGTTCAAACTACCGATCAGCCGGCTTTGTCCCTCTGCGTTGCAGCACCTTGTCGGGATTTTGGTGTTGGTTATGAACGTGGAATGTCTTTCAGCACGGATTGCCTCAAGGCTATGCTGCTGCCCAAGCGTGGGGGCGGGGATGGTTTTAACTTGTCTCCGCAGTTGGGTATGTTGGTTATCGACGGGCTCGCCTCCAACATACATGAGTGGAAGGATTGGTTCTTTTACGTTCGGATCGATAGTGCATCGGTGGAAGAAAGTTGCATCCTTTTGTTTAGGACCGAATGGGTGACAAAAGGTACTTATATTGCGCATTATCTTTTTTTGTTTCCACGTTCTAATCCTTGTGTCCAATTTGCGTTTTGCAGCGGCTAACCCCCCTATGCCGTTACTCGAAGACCTTGCGTTGGTTAGGAGCCTTCTTCGCGGAGGTCCGCTTTATTGGGGATACTTTTCTCCGAAGAGAGTTCGTCGCGCTGTTGCATATTACTCTTCTGTTTTTTCTCAGAACGATCGCGTCAAGGTTGAGGCGGAAACGATGTAGAGATCTAGATCTCCGCAGGAGAGAGATGTTCCGATTGATCTAGATCAATGGTTGGACACGAATATCAATGTTGAGGATTATATCGATTTCTCGGTTCACTCGTCTGAAGTTGAGCCGGAAGAGACGCCAGCCGAGATACCGGCTGAGACGCCATTTGCGAATGCGTCGAGACTATTCAAGAAGGTCTGTTGTATTTTACCGATTTTTGTATTCGTTTTGCGTGTGACCGGTTTTTGATAAAAGACTTCTTTTATTTTGCAGGGTCTTCGCCTTATGAGCAAAGCGGTGAGCGCAAGTGATGCTGAGATTCGTAAGGCTGAATCTAGGGCTAAAGCGGTAGAGATGGAAGCTGCTCGTCTTAAGGAAGAGATCGATGCTAACTCTTCTCGCACCCAAGAACGGGCTGAAAGGGAAATTGCCCGTGTGAAGGAAGAATACGAGGCCGATTCTCGTCGTGTCCTTGAGCTTTCTGACAAGAGACTTCGTCGCGCCCACAGAGCGGGCAAGAGAGAAGTTGTTGCGGAGATGACGGCTCGTCGCGAACGGTTTGCGTCTCAGTACATGGAGGTTAAGGATGCGCAAAGGGCCAATGGCGATTACCGCGAATGCCACGGCGTAGTTGGCGGTTTACATCTTACTCAGAACGCGAACTATTTGTACGAGGTGGAGTTTGCTACGCAGAAAGCGCTTGGCTAAACGAGAGAAGAGGAGGTCGACCTTCTCGACCCTGAGGCGCGAATGTGGGATCAGTGGAACCCTATTGCGGTGTCGCTGGATTCAAGTGGTGAGGTTGATCAGCCGTGGGTTGATGCTAACGCTAGCCAAAGCTCGGCATCCGAGTATTATAATTTTGACGGATGATGACTTTGTTGTAGTATTATGTTGTTTGTAATGTTTATCGGGACTGGTCGTTGGTGGCTTTGAATCCCTGCCGCTGGGCGGTGTGTATTGAAAAATATTAGTGAAAAATATCTTCTAAAAGTATGAAATCTGTGCTTTGTTTAGATGTAGAGGGAACAATACGAGTTGTCGTCTCGTATCTAACTCTTGGTGTAGATCGTATGGTTTGTTTACTCGGAGTGTTTCAGTTTTTCGCGAGTGTTTAGATGTGGGCGAAGAGACATGCCTTTAGGATCTTAATTCATGCCTTGAGACGTTGGAGACCAGTGTGTTGGGTTTAGGGCAAGACCTAGGTTTACTTTTGGATTGAGGCTAGGCGATGACTAGTCGGCTTTCATTTTGCCTGTTGCGATTTTAACCTGATTTCGTATCGATTTAAAGTCCGCAATATGTTCTCCGCTTATATGACTTGTCTGATCGAAATTGAGCATCTCACCGGGGACAATTTTTACGTCTCCCAGAAGTGCTGACCAAAAGTTTGGATTTCTTTTATAGCGCGCTATTTTATCCTAGTTGGATGTATACGAACCAATGGATCTATGCGTTTGTTTAGGACGGCTAGCGTACTCGACGGGGGTAATCGTCGAGCGTTTGTGATTTTATAGTCGCAGAGGGACTTTTGCAAATTATTTTTCTAAGACTTTAGGCGACGTCTCGCCAGTTCTTTTCGAAATATTTGGTGTATAAGTTTTTTAGTCGAAACGACCAGGTGGTTTTTACTGCGGAAGTAATTTTCGGACGTTTTGAATTTGTTTTTAGGCCTTTCGATAGTTGAGAGATTTTATAGTATTCTAACTTTGTTTTTATTTAAAAAGTTCCAAAATTTTTGATTACAAAGCGAATATTTTAAAATCTGGGAGTATACGAATACTCGTATACGCACCCCCTCCCCCCCCCCCCCCGGTTTCGGAAAGCAAGATAGCTGAACTCGTCTTTAGGCGAGCTGCCTACGTATTCCTTTCGGAAATCAAGCCATCTCGTAGTTCTGATTGTTGGTGCGAGTGTGTTTACTCGGCTGTCGCAGACTTCTCGATCACTTTAGTCGCTGGATCGATGTCTTGGTCCGGGTTTGTCTCCTCTGATTGGGTAGAAGCATGGGTTCGGAGACTTGCTGCTTCTCGACCATTGCTGGTTTGCGGTCATTTTCCGCGGGTGGCGGTGTTAACTTCGCCCGTTTCGGATTCACGATTGCGACCGCCAATTGCCTCAGCTTATGTTCAGCTAAAAAGCATGACCGTGACTGTCTTTGGCATCCCTAAATTGCCGTGTCTCCTGTAGGGGTCGGAAACTTGATGCCTAAGTGGTACGTTGATAGAACCGCCTTCATGGAGTTTATCCAAGGCGTGCCCATGATCACGTTGTAGATGGCTAGGCAATCGACGACTGCAAAGTTAATTATTTTCGTCACTTCTTTCGTGGCGACCGGAAGCCGGATCGATCCTAGAGTCATAGTCGTTTCGCCGGAGAAGCTGGTCAACGGCTTTGGTATTGGCTCGACCTCCGATAAATCGATTCCCATTCGCACCAATGTGTTGCGGAAGATTACGTTGATGGTGCTTCCGGTATCGACCAGGATTTGGGCGACTTCTAAGTCGCTTATGACTAAGTTGATGACGATAGGATCGGCGTGTGGTTTATCCATGCCGCCGCTTTTCGTGTCATCAAAAGCGATTACTCCTTTCAGAGTGTCATTCGATGGTACGTTCCAACTCGTGCCGGTTTCGGATTTTCGTTTGTAGGACTTGATGGACGAGATGGTATCGCTGTAATATTGCGATTCGCCGATGATCATATTGACCCTTTGGCGGTTAGCGTCATTAACTTTCTCGTCTTGTCTATTTCCGCGTTTCTTGCCCGGCTGGTTCCCTTGAGGTGGAGTTTCCGCTTCCGAGTTCCTATCAGTTTTCGGGGGGCGATCTGAACTTTGCAGTTCACGGTAGAGTGCCCGCGAGTCTGGTGTAGACCGCAGAAAAAATTTTCGTCGTAATTCGGATTCATCGACCACGTGTTCTCCGTAGTTCACCCCTGCTCCGATCCAGAATTGACGGTGTAGTTGTGCGCCCTTGGAGATCCTGTCCCTCGTGATGGAAGAATTTGTCGTTACGAGGATTTTTCTTTCTCAGCTTCTGCTCGGACGCGATGTCCTTTGCGGACGATTTGGTCGGCTTATGCTGCTCAGACAGGATTTTGGTCTCCTCTTTGATGTTTATGTAATCGGTAGATTTGTGGAGTGCGTCCTGGATAGTCCACGGCCGAGAGTTATCCACTTACGAAACTTTGACTTAAACCAGAGCGATTTTCTGAGCGCGTTGATGGCGGCTCTGTCGCTTATTCCCCTAACCCTAGCCATGATAAGTTTGAACTTGCTCATGAAGTCGCGGAGAGGTTCGTCCTCCTTCTGGGATAAGCTCCAGAGGTCGATGTCGAAAGTTTTCCGATTTATAAACATCGAGTATTGCTTCAAAAATTCAAAAGCAAGTTGGCGGAAATTCCCGATTTAATTCCGCTTAAGTTTTGCAAACCACTAGAGCACTGCTCCTTCTGTGTTTTTAACGAAAAGACGGCAGTAGCCCGCGTCCTTTTTGTCATCCTTGAGCTTGGCTTGTCTCATGGTGATCTGGAAGTCCTGCATGTGCGCTTTGGTATTTGTCGTCCCGTCGTAAGTCGGCACTTTGAGTTTTCCAGGATCTGGTAGCTTGACCTCGGTGATGCGAGCTGTAAAAGGCGGTTTTCCAAGATTCGTATAGCAGCCGATCTATTTGGGCGCAGCGCTGGTAGCATGGTGAATTTGAGACTTCACCGCTTTTACCGCTGCGGCCGTTTTAGTAGTAGTCGCGGAGGTTGCGAATCTCAATTAGGTGGCCAGCAGTTTCCCGACCTTGTAGGCGTTTGCTGCGAGTAACTCGAGATCGTTCCTAGGCTGTTTTTGCGCGTTGCACGCAGTAGAGTTCCTCCTCGTCCTCTGTAAGAGAATGTTTGGGAGATGACTCTGACTGAGGGCTGCAATTTTTCCTCCTCCTCGGATGGACGTCTGCGTCTTCATCCAGCGGATTGGATTGGTCTCTTGTTTCCAGGTAAACCCTTTCGACACCGTCTTCTTCGGTCTCCTGTATGCGAGTAAGAGATTTGTCCGATTTGTTCAGCGTCGCGTCAAGGTTATCTCTATCGGAGTTTTGCTCCGGAAAATTTCCCTGCTCGGATCTGGGGCGATCCATTGGAGTCCCGAAATCGAGCCTTCTTCCGCGAATCCTAGTAGTTCCGCGGGGGCGAATTGCCTTGGTTTTCCCAGTTAAGGTTTCGACCTGTTTTGCGAGTGAGCCAATGAGCTTTTCTTGCTCCTATGACTTCATGATTAAGTCGGCGAGCATCTTTTCGATGGTCTCGGTGTTAGCGTTAGCGTTAACCACGGATACATCTGGAGCTGGTGTATTGTCAACGTTTTCGCTATCATCGCGAGTTGGTTGTTCTTCTGTCATCGTTTCTTGATTGAGCGTGCTGCGTCTTGAGTGTAAGATAGATCCGACTACCTCTCCTTCTAGCGCCAAACTATGGGAACCAAAATTCACCCCTATCGATTTTACGTAAACTTAGGAACTTAGGGAAAACCCTAATTTCCCAAAGGACCCGGCTATCTGTGGAACCACACACAAACAAGAATACGATGAGAATAAAGTAAAGACGTAAGAAACGAGATTGAGAGCAAAAAGGAGTCTTATTCCGAATTCGCATAAGAACGGTACAACAAGAGTAAGCCTAAGCTGCGTGAGCTGCCGGCGAGATTCCTAGTTCTACCAATCTAAGACTAAAACCCTAGTTGAGACGCAGCTCGATAACAAAAATGGAAAATTTCCTAAATGCTAAGTTTGGTGGTGAGAGCTCTGAAAATCGTCCTCTTCTTCTGTCCTCAGCCTTCTGCTTATATGCCCCCTCCTTAGGCGGTTTAGTCCTTCCTTTTCGCGCAGATTCGAGTCTATTGAAAAATTTCCATTTATCTCAATATTTCCATTTTTCCTCGGAAATCTTCTATTTATCTTCAAACTTGACATTTACCTTCTTTCTGCGAGTAAACCATCAATGTATCTTTGGGTTAGATCCTATTCAAAGTCGTGAGTGGGCCTTTTTCTTGTTTAAGAATCTTTTGAGCTGTTTTACGATTTAGCCGTTTTACGACTTTAAACAAGATCGTTTCCTGATACGATGACGTTTTAAGTAAACGTCTCGAGTAAATAAAATAGTTTTGGCAATGTTTGATGTTTTGTTTAACCGTTGCCGTTTTTATACTATCTACTCGAGGTTTTACGAGAAAACGCGTGTTTTAGTGTTTCTTTTATAAAAGATCTCCAGTTAATCGTATAGTTTGGCAATGTCCGATATTCCGTCTAATCGTTGCCATTTTATACGATCTTCCCGAATTCTTTCGAGAAAAAAAGACTTTTATGATTTTATCGTAAAACTGAAATGGTAAGACGGATCGAGATAAAACGAGAAACGTTTCGACCATGGTTCAGAGCACGATCAAATCGAACAACGTGTGCCTTGTGTTGAGGATGTGAGGGATCTAGGCTCGGGATGGTCAGCTCGACATACGGTGAGCCAAACCGCGTTAGTTCAGCTCGCGTATGGTGAGCTAATTTGAGGCGAGCTGGTCCAGGACGAGCCAGTTCGCCGTGCGGCGAGCTGAACCGGCTTTTTCGGCCCGTCGCACGTCGAACTGGTTTGGTCAAACCTGCTCGTAGTATGGCGGATGTGTTTTTTTTGCGAGTTTTTGCTTAACATGGGCAATCGTGTTATCGGAGATTGTTTCGTTCGTTTTTCCAAGATGACAATTTCCAAGTTTTCCGCGGATTTCCTTTGTTTGGAAAGACCTTAGAATTTTATAAAACAACTTCTCGTGTTTTATAAAACGTATTTTTATTTTTGCGAAAAGTTTTGGTCATTGATTTCGTCGTACCGACTTTGACCCCAACAACAGTTTGATCTTGGAACCCTTAGTGAGTCTTTGTTAACTTGCGTGTAACGCTTGACCGGACTCATCGATCGATATTCTTAAAGGAAATCGATCGATGATGAGTATAGTTTATTGATCGATATTCCCATAGAATAATCGATCGACATGGTCACTAACGACCTTCTAGTCATTAGACTTATTTATTCAAACGAGAGTTTAGTGATTTTGTTGTTAAAATAGTTAATGCTCTTTAATACCATGCAAATAACTAGACAGCACCTATAGGATTATAATCTACAATACCTGAATAGAAACCCTACATCTAGCAACCATCCTTCCGTCAAACATCCCCTCGCCAAGTTGAACAATTGCCTTGTTTATCTTGTTTACTGTTTTGTTTATTGCTTGCATTGTTTACTGCTTTATAATTTATTTACTGCTTTATAATTTATTTACTACTTTATTATTATTCATCTAGATTATTCATAACTATTTAGATCTAACTAGTTCCCTAGCTCCTCGTGGTTCGATCCCTAAGTGCTACAACTGAACCTCTTATTTGAGAGAGTAATTCGCTCTTTAGGGTAATTTGAGTGATATCAAACTTGGCGCCGTTGCCGGGGAGCTTTGATCACCATTAGATCTTATTTAGTTAGATTTATTCTAGGTTTTACTATTGTTCGAAAAACTCATAAATTTTTTTCTTCAATTCCAAGTACATATCTCAGTACCAGAAAGCAATGAAGAGAGGACTTCTGAGTCCTTCAAGGAAGGAGCATGCTGGTTTATGCATGATCCGTAAGCCTACGCGGGAAGGATCGATCGACACACTCCAAGCAACATCGATCGACAGGGTACACCACACATCGATCAACACAGACTCACAAAATCGATCGACAACACCCCGCTGGTAGCAGGTAAGTCTTTGCTTACCACGCTTGTTAATGAGAAAGTAGTCCAAACTGAACTAATAGGTCAATTAGGAAATTCATTTAGCCAAACCAAAGATAAACATGGGACTGTAATCCCTGTGAAATTAAAATCCACCTTGAGTAAATGTGAAGAAATAAAATTGCCCTTGCAAAATTACTTAAACCCTGTTCTCCCGAAATTGATCGACACATTTCATTTCGTGTCGACCGCTATTAATCTCCCAAAATTGATCGACTTATTTCATTCCGTGTCAACCAATACTGTTTACCTCGATTATGTCTACTCCCCCTTGATTGACACCTACTCCCCCTTGATCGACACAAATCTTTCCGCGTCGAGCGATACTTTTTACCCTGATAGTGTCTACTCCCACTTGATTTACACAGTTCCTTCTATGTCGATCGACACGATTCATCTCCCATCGATCGACACCAACCTTTCAATGTCGATCGACACTACTTGCGGAAGGACAGAGAAGGTTGACTTTGAGCTGGAACCGATGTATATCACTCTTATGAGTCAGCGTCCCTTTCATGGCCTTCCTGACGAGAAACCAATGGATCATATCGACATGTTTGAAGAACTAGTATGGGATCTCTTTAATGAGTCCATGAAGACCACCATTTCTGCAAAATCTTCCCATACACCCTCGCAGGAGAAGCGGCATGTTGGTTCAAGGAATCAAAACCAGAATCCCTCAAAACCTGGATTGATATCATGAGAGTCTTTTTCAACAAATTTATTTATGATGCTTCAGAATATCTAAAGATCGTGATGGGGTCAATGACGAGACATATGGTAGAGGATAATGAACAACATCTATATGGAGGGCCGAGTAGAGTAGAAGAAACCGGTATTGATGATACGAACTCCACATCAATCGATACCACAATATAGAAATCGATCGATACCATGATCTCATCATCGATTGACACCACTCATCCGATGTCGATCGATACTGTTCATCTGAACAATATTCATCGAGTCTCGACAGATGCCACTTGCGTAGAGGAGAAGGTTTAAGTGCTCATACTTAAGTTCGATGAGAACGGGATGTTAAGAGACAAAGAATGTCGACCTCGCAACAGCTCAGGAGAGTTGATTAATGCACATGAATGACTTCCAGTTAAGCCATGAATGGTATGATTGGGTAGCTCAGAACTCTTTTCAGGGTTTTCCTGATAAAGATCCGAAGCAGCACATCGTAGAGCTTGTAGATCTAGTTTCGCGGAGTGAGCAGAATGAAGTATCTGGATACCACATGCTCTGCAAGATCTTTTCCTATTCTATCTCCAGAGATGCATTTAGCTGGTTCAGTCAACTACAGACAAAATCTCTAACCAGCTGGGATGACATTGAAAGAGCCTTCATGTACAACTTTCTTGATGATGCTGAAGCAGCTCGAGAAAAGGTGAATAATGATAAATGGGACAAGCTCATGGAAAGTTGGCAAATAAAGAGGGAAGATCAGATCCCAAGTCAGTTTTTTTTTGACATTATGATAGGGTCTAGTAAGTATCATAGATCTGGAGAGCTGAGCAGAGTAGAAGATGCTAGTATTGGAGACTCGATCTCACCATCGATTGACAGTACGTCACCAGAATCGATTGACAGCAAAACCTCAGAATCGATCGACCCCACAAACTCAAAGTCGATCGATGGTACACTCTCAGAGATAATCGAAAACTCCAATTCAGAATCAATCACCAGTGTTACCTCAGAAACAATCGACAACATTATCTCAGCACCGATCGACGAAAACCCATGTTCCCGATTGAAACCTATTCCTGAAAGTTTGGGTTTTCCTCAGGACACAGACTCGTCACATGAGAGCGCAGATGAATCAAGTTGTGATCTTACCTCAGATGTAAACAGAGAAACCACCATGGAAAATTCCAAGGAGGTAGAAGAACTCTTGGAGTTAGAGGAGGGAGAAAAGCTTGGATATCTAGATTATGGTAGGGAAGTCACTCTAGGAGACTTTTTGGAGCTGGAAAAATGGCTTGAGCTGATGCTTGATGATGATGGAAATACTGTGGGAAAATATTTGGAGACTTCGTCAAAGGATTGCATCGATCGATACCATCCTAATGGAATCGATCGATACTCGCCCAAAGTCAGTGAACAACACCCATGGTTGAATGATCTACCAGGATACACAGGTGAAATGGAATCGATTGAGGAAAGACTTCACAAGTCTGAGACCACACACTTTACGGTCCCTAAACATCAGAGACTCCCTATCTGCACAAAAGAAGCTGCTGGGTTTCACAAAAGAGTGAAAAGGATACATCATCCTAGGAAGAACGTGGTTCCTTGTGCAGTATTAGTAGCTGATTTTTCTATCCCACCAGATAGAAGTGTGCAACCAAGTTCTTACAAAGGGGTATTTGATGATCATATGTATGCAGCAGCTTCTCAGAGATGGTTGAGATACAGAGCTGAAATCGACAAATGCATAACAGAAGCAGCATCGATCAACACCGTTATGCTAACATCGATCGACACCATTGATCGATATGACCAGTTCATTTTCGATCGACATCCTTCGGGTATCTCAGCACGCAGAGACAGAAATAGACAAGTCTTGGGGAAAAAGAGGAGAAATTGGAAGAAGATAAATATAATCAAGGGAGATCTTAAGTTATCATTGATTCCTTACTTCTCAGATGGTGTCAGGAAATCCAGAGTACGCAGAGAATGTTTCTCACAACCATTTGCAAAGCACTCCTTATTGTGAGATGATAGACAAAGGAGAGGAGTCTATGAAGGAGGCTTTCACACAAGAATGATAAAGCTTCAGAGAGTAGAAACTGAGACTTGTTTTGGAGAGAGTTCTCATCCTCATCCGGAATGGATCAGATATCTCGAAAATCAAGGTAATGACTAAAATAAGCGCAAAGTGGGAGGCAACCCACTGTTACAGTTGTTTTAAATTTGGTTTATATTCATTTATTACTGATTTTTTCATTGATTTCAAATTAAAAAAACGTGGATAGTAAAGTTACTGTAGCAGCGATCGACACTGTAGCATTCCCGTGGATCGGCACTACAGCAGCCCCTCGATCGACACTGTAGCAGTCCCGTCGAGAAACACTGTAGCAAAGTTACTGTAGTATGACACTGTTCATAAAAAAATTATATATATATTACATTTTTTATTTATTATTTTCTATTTGTGTTTTAATTGCTTTTATTTACTATTTATGTCTTCTTTATGTTCGACCCGAGGACGACGAGTTCTGCAACGAGCATCGATCGACGGCTGGCCAGCGTATCGATCGACAGAGCATCTCGAATATCGATCAATCGCCACTTAACTGTGTCGATCAATGCTCACCATGAATGACCAGGTATACCATTTTCCTTGTTAAATTTAGTACTTATGATTTATTTTCCCACCAATGTTAGACTATTTATAACATTGAAACAATGTTGTTTAAGTCTGGGGGAGGTTCTACTAATTTTATATTTTAGTTAGCTATAAGAAAAACAAAGCCGAGTAGACGATTACTCTAGCCATTGACCGATGAGACGATGTCGATATCGATCGACAAAACTTAAGATCCAATGATCGATTGTCGATCGATACAGTTTCTGGTCATGTATATCGTTCTAACTTGTTACATTAAGAACTTTTGATTTATTTTTCCTACATAACTCAAGCTGTTTTACACTTAGGACAGTGTAATTTAAGTTTGGGGGGATGTTTACTAATATTTGTTTATTCTGAGTCTTTTTTTTGTTGAAAGCAGAGTATACTAGAGATACTAAAGTGGATCATCTTACCATTAGATCACACTTGCTTAGAACGCTTGAAGGAACCGAAGCTGACCTCCAACCCTAATCTGACTAATTTGCTTGCTTTGGGGATTGGTATACATTGGATCGGATTCCTTCTTCAGGTCCGAAAGGTATAAGTCTGTAAACTTTTGGTTTCTTTATCTCCTCTCTTTGGCATCTATTAAAATAAAAAGATTGAGATGATTTCCTGAGATGCAGAGAGGTAGGTACATTACCAATGACCCCACCATTCTAATTAAAAGGAATGATCATACATTGTGGAAGCGAGGGGTAGGTACATTACCGATGACCCCATTATTCGCCTACACTTTGTCAAAATAAAAATCAATAAGGTGAACAAGATGTAAGGTATTAGTACTTGTCTTAGTTCACTGGCATTGAACATAAAAAGATTCAGAGAAGAAGGATATAGGGAGAAAATAAACCAGAATATGATTACATGTTTACTCAAATACCTGCTGGAGTAAGAGTCCAAGTATCCTCTGATCGATACTCCCAAGGTAAAGCCTGCATTTTATTTTATGTAAGAAATGAGGTTAGTAGAGGGGTGAGTCAAATTAGTGTTTGCTAAGTTGTTGGTAGATTGGATTTCGTTGCTAAGCTAGGAACTCCTTTGGTTTTTATATCTATTATGTCTTATATCTATGTTATATCTATTATATCTATGATTTCTGTGACAAACTTCATGTTAGAGTAGATCCACCTGTTAAGTTTAGGGTTCAAATTAGTTAAAGGGATTAGCCCCAACTATATATTTCTTGTTGTGGTATTCATTAATAAGATGTTCTTAATGCTCATATTCTAGAGTAGCTAACTAGAAACATGAATCTTGGATTACTTAGGTTGGATTAGAGACATTTAAGCAATTCTGATAGTCCTAAACACATCTTAATTAAACTAGGATTGCTAGAAATACAGCGACAGTTTGACCTAGGAACCCGTAGTGAGTCTTTGTTAACTTGCGTGTAACACTTTACCAGACTCATCGATCGATATTCCGTCGATTGATGATGAGTATAGTGTATCGATCGATATTCCCATAGAATAATCGATCGACACTGTCATTTACGACCTTCCCGTCATTAGACTTATTTATTTAAATGAGAGTTTAGTGAATTTGTTGTTAAGATAGTTAATGCTCTTTAATACCATGCAAACAATAAGATAGCACCCATAGGATTATAATCTTCAATACCTAAATAGAAACCCTAGATCTAGCAACCATTCTTCCATCAAACAGTCCCTCGCCAAGTTCAACAATTGCCTTTTTCATCTTGTTTACTATTTTATTTATTGCTTGCATTTTTATTGCTTTATAATTTATTTACAGCTTTAATATTATTCACCTAGATTATTCATAACTGTTTAGATCTAATTGGTTCCCTAGCTCCTCGTGATTCGATCCTTAAGTACTACAACTGAGCCTCTTATTTGAGAAAGTAATTCACTCCTTAGGGTAATTTGAGTGATATCAAATGTCGATCAATTTTTATACAGTGTCGATCAATACTATAGAGTGTCGACCGATACATTCTTAAATAAGCATTAACGTCCTAACCTATATGTGCACTAGGTTAACTAAACCAGCTCTCGCATGCGCCTGACAACCTAACTAAGAATAGTTATTATCAAGAGTTGAACCCACTCTTGCGGTTTTCAATTATCCTAAGTTCAGGATTCTAGTTAGCTACTCTTAAACACAAGCATTTAGATCAATTCTGTTGAAGGATCCTAATAAATCACCCTAGCAGTTTTATGTTTCAATAATTTATCTAAACCCTATATCTAACAAAAGAAACTAATCATATATAGTTAAGCAAAGCATAATAAATGATTGAAAAAATTGCATAACTAGATAGAGTAAGAAATATTGGAGTTCCAATAAAAAACTCTGAAAGAGTTCTTGATCTTCTCTCCAAAACTACTAAATAAAAGTCCTAAGTAATATGGAGTGGTAAAGATGTGTTAGGTGGTATGTTGCTTAAACAATGGCAAAACCTATTAATACGAGGTCTAAAGTTGGCCAAGGGCATTCTGGTAATTAATATGTTGGAATTTTAGTCAGAAAAATTTAGAGGATCAAGAAAACATTGATTTTCCAAATGTTAAGGTTCATGATGGCGAATTACAAGATGCTAATAACCAAGAAATTTACGTTTGTGACGATTTTTTGCTAAGTTAATGATGGTACGCAAAACCCTACACCAAGTAACCCATTCACTGCTGAATTTTTTTATCATTGGGTTGATGATGATGACGATTTCGTTGTCACCTAGACATTTCCTGAAGTAAAATGGAGACCAACAAACACAGAAGGAAAAAAAATTGTTGGTGTCATGTCAACTTGGCAGACGCAAAATAGTGTCATAAAGATGCTCAAGTAACTCTTTGTTCCTGAAGGGTTTACATTTTCCGATTATAAACAAAACGGCCTTAGAGTCCTACTGTTGGTTGTTGGACACATTTGTGTTTACCAATCATTATTAACTTAAGATAGGCAGTGGTTTCCTTTTCCACATATGTGGGTTTCCTATTGTGACATGCGTCAAATTTCCCTCTCTTAGCTGATAACAACATCTATAAGAAAATCATTGCTTTGCTTGTCTTAGGGAGTTTAATGAGCCATCTTAATGAGTGTCAGAATCTTTGCAGGAATGATGACCTTTAGGATTGGGTATGTGAGCACTGGACGTTCTTACAATGCAAGGGAGTAAAAGCACAAAGTAATCGCAGGACGTCCCAACAAAATTCACCATTTATAGTGCCACTACTTTTATGTACTGATCAGTTCCATGACTAGTTATGATAAGGCTTTGTGAAACAAGGCCTTGGGTAGTTTGTTCTGCGTTTATTGCTTCTTTTTCCAACGTCTGGACTAAATGCTTTTTATAGTTGATAAGGATCCTCACCTTTCTTGTCCCTTGTGGAATGGCACTAGCTAACTTCTCACAAGTCTCCAGAGGAAGCAATAAAGTTGACATTACTTAAGTAGGCATGGCTAGTAATATAGACTCTATGAGAACTTCCTTCCTTCCTTTGACAAACATCTTTTTCTCTAGTCATTGACTCGATTTTGCAGTCTCTCCTTCATGAATGGAAATAGTTTTTGTTTAGAACCACTAATATCCTCAGAAATCCAAATATAAGATCTCTGCCCTCACTCTTGCTATTCCATTTGATGTCTGTCATGTTTCCTCAACATATTCGGATACCTTCTTACCAAAGAGTAATGAGGATTTATCATAGTTGATACATTTCCTTAAAGCTTTCTCATACGTCTTAATTGCTTTCATAAATTCATCACATTCACGAGGCACCGCCTTATAGAAGAAAATGCCATCAACAAAGATAAAGTGTGGTACCGGGGGGGGGGGGGGG
>CAKOAT010091821.1:259482-344979 GCA_932364175.1 Eruca vesicaria subsp. sativa | reverse complement strand
TTTAGAGCATTGAGGAATCCTGTCCAAAAAATTCAAGTCGGAGTCGGATTTTATAGAAAAAATCAATCAATGATACACCTTGTGCGTCGATCGATGGCAGCTATGTCCGCGAGTTTAATGATGAGTTTGGGAAATTACGAGTTTTACCCAGAAGTTTCCCATATTGCAAGACAAGTCTCTGGCCGCATTAGCCATTTATTAGAGACTTTTGTCATTTTGTAAAACCTAAGCTTTTATATTCTATACATTTTATTAAGTTATTCATTATGTTCTTCATAATCATGTCTGAGTAATTCCTTGTTAGATTTAGCGTTCTTCAATGGCAGTAATGTTATGTTAATCATATATAATCTTTTAGGGTAATCTATTGGTTCTTCATTTAAGTTGTGTTTAATGTTGAGATGAACTTGATCACTTCAACCCTAGTTCACAGGAGTCTATAGAGCAAGTGATAACATGTCCGTAGCCTTGAAAGGTAGCTTAAATGATCTAGATAACTAATAGACAACGAAAGTTTAGTTAGAAGTCTAGAGAACATATTAAACCACAAAACCATCTCAAATCAGCTGAATCTTTGATCGATACCACATATTCTTCATAGATCGATACTAAGTTGTAGTCTGCGGAACAAGTTCCTTTATCCATAGTGTTCGAGTTTGAGAACGGTACCTAATTAAAACCCTAGGAATCTGTCAAAACATTGCTTAGCTTGCCTGAGAATTTCCCCTAACTCTAATCTTTCCAATCAATCTTAACAACCGATTCAATATGATTTCATTCTACTATTACTATTATTCAATCGTCTCGCTTTAATTCGAAAACAACAAATCTATTGTGTAATCCTGGAGTCTATGTGGATTCGATCCCTAAGTACTATACTGAACCTCTTATTTGAGAGAGTAGCTAATGTGGTTAATTTGAAGTGCATACAATAAAACCCACATAAAATTTAGTGCCGTTGCCGGGAACTCTTTCTTATTACCATTAGATATAGTTTACATATAGTCCATATTTTATTTTGTTGTTTACTGACTTTTGTTTTCCTGGTTCCTAATGTCACAGGTACCTTTTGGAGAGAATATGGATTCCAGATGACAAGAATCAATCGATGGGATACTTCCAGAATAGATCGACATTCATCCATCACCGTCGGGCGACACTCTTGCATCAGCATCGTTCGATACCGATCAGTAAGAAGCAGGTAAGTCCTCTTATACCAATCTTAATAAAGAGAAAGTAGTCTTGAATGAACAAACGAATGACAAACGCAACGAAGTAAGCCAACATACTAATGAACAAAGGGCTGAGATTCTTAATGAAACTACTAAAACTCTACAAATTGAGATGAAAAACAAATTGCCAGTGCTTGAATACCTACACCTTGATAGAACCTATTCTAATAGGTCAGCAATAAGTTTTCCAGATAACCATACTAGGAGTTAGATGAACATCGATTTCCTCGTTGTTGTTTTAAAGAATCCATTCAGTGGTTTCCACAACGAGCATCCTAATGATCATATCAAAATGTTGGAAGACATGGTGAATGACGACTTCAAACGTTGAAAAATCTTTCTCTTCTCCCTTGAGGTGATGCCAGGAGGTGGCTAGACCAGCTACCACCAGGATCATTAACTTGCTGGGGAGATATTAAAAGCGCTTTTCATCAACCAATTGTTTGATGAAGAAAGGTATTGGGCAGCAAGAAGAAAAGTTTCCACATTTGTTCAAGGAAGTCGTGAATATTTTAAGAATGCCTGGGCGAGATTAAAGAGTTACCAACTTGAATGTCTGCACCATGGTTTTTCAGATCCCCAACTCATCAATACTTTCTATAGAGACTGAGCATAGATAGAAAACATAGTCTTAGGTAGAGCCTTCAAAAATAGAGATGCTGGAGAAATAAAACCATCAACATCCGCAGATAATGATAACCTGATACAAGTTAAAAAGACTTTGGCATCAGTTTCAGCTCGTCTAAATAAAGACGACCTATCTCAGCGGTATGTTGAACACGAGAATATTTCTCTGGAATTCAAAAAAAAAGTTGAGATCATAGATGTGATGAGTTCAAAGAACCAACAATTTAGCTTAAGCATTGGTAGTTTCTCAAGCGACTACGAAGCCACTGTGAAAAAGACGACGAGAAAACTCGAAATCAAAGATTAATCAAGTTTTCCCAGGGAACCGTATGGTAGCCTCTGACCTCAACGATAAACTAGATTTGATAAACTAAAAGATGACGGAGAAATTAAGAAACCTAAGTGAGAAAATAAAGAGGATCGACAACCAAGTTGCTAACATCGCTTTGTCTATCAAAAGAGATCAAGGAGTCTAATCTGGTATGAAAGACACCAACTCTGGGAGCCATTTCAACCCCGTAACCTTGCGAAGCGGAAAAAAACTCATTCCCGGTGCAAAAGGCATCAACATTGATGAATTTGCGAAAATTGCGCAAGAAGGAAAAGAGAAATCACATCCCATTCTGCTTGATATCGATGAGCATGATTGAGAAATCCTTCGTGGTACTGTCTTATTAGACCAAGCTGATAACCTAGAAAAATCCCTTCATAATTCTAGAGAACAGGAAATGACATTGGGCACTCAAGAAGATGTCGATCGACACCCTGATCCCAGAATCGATCGACAAGTTGACGCTAACGTCGATCAACGTTGTCGTCCTGACCCGAAACAAACTGAACCTGTTCGAACTAGAGTATATCACACGAAATCCATTTTTTCCTACAAATAATGCCAAAACAAAGAAGGAAACCGATAGAGCAATATGCAAGAAAGCTTACAATAAAATAACCATCGAGATGCCTCTAAGCGATGCCGTGCAGATCTCAACTGCGATTAAACAATACGTAAAGACCGAAGTATCGCGGAGACCTAGCGAGGCTGAACGTAGAATTATGATGGTATATGAAGAGATGAGCGCAATTGTTCAAAGAGCAACTCTTCTCAATTTACCCGATCCTGGTAGCTTCGTTCTAGACTGCACCATGCATAATAAGATATTTCGAGGATCTTGTTGGGGAAAAATACTCAGGCATCTTTTTCCTCGAAACCCCAGGCAGAACCTCGACCCCAGGGTCCCCGATCAAAGAACACTCTGGGTCCCCGCTACCAGACATCGATCCAAGAAATAGAATCTTCCAAAAAGGAGAACCTTCCATATTTCCGAATATGGAAGACTTCCATCTACTCAAACCGACTAGAACCAACCTAAAGACGACTATATAAGGGGAACCCAAACACTAGAACAAGGTATCGACTCTTCAAGACTTAGAGATTAGACTTAGACGGCTAGGGTTAGGGTTCTTACCAAATACTTGTAATTCTTGCTTGTCTTTTCAATAAAACATCTCTTCAAGTCTCTATTTCTTGAATCTCTTACAAACCTTCACGAAATACCTTCAATTCCATACAAAGTACCATCTTATCCATCGTTCCATAGTACTAACAAAGATCGTACACAAAAATGCCCTACCAGTTTGGTGCTAGAAGGAGGGGGTAATCTAAACTACGTGGCGATGGCGGTGGATGAGCAAGACAATCTACCAGATGCTATTCCAAGAGAAGCCGAACTCCAAAGACAAGTCGACAGTTTACAGAGTCAAGTAACTGACTTACACAAGGCTTGGAAAGCTACCGAGGACCCTGAGCTCTCTTCCAAAGTCCGAAGCTTGAAAGATAAACTACATGAGCATTCAAAACAGTTGGAACAGAGCGCTGAGAAACTTACTCAGCTCAAATCTGAAAACCTCGTCCTCCGAGACAATAATCAAGCCCTCAATACGGCAAGTAACAAGAAACGTTGCTTCCACACGTAAGTTTGATTCATTACTAGCCTGGACACATCTAATGTCGTAGGAGACGCCCCTAGCCAACCCCCAAGCGAAGGTGGGGCATCACGAAAAAAGGTTAGGGACGCGCAAACCCATGAAATGATATCCAGCGAATCTGAGCTGGATTTAGAAAAGGAAACATCTATAGAGGCCGTGGTATATCAACCTACCCACTAGGTCCATATCATCCTTCGCAACCCTTAGCAAAAAGTTCGTGAAAAACTGTTCGCAAGCAGCCGGAACCTGGAGAAAACCTCAGATAGCCTCTACGAAATCGTCCAGCATCAGGTTGAACCCCATTGCGACTACATCGCTCTCTTCTATCAGGAGAAGGTGTTGATCCCATAGTGCAACATCACCACTGCAATTTAGCCTTCAAGAGAGGCTTGCTTCCAGACGGGGATCTCTACAAGAAATTGACCAAATACTAATACAAGACTATGGAAAATGTACTATCCCGAGCTTGGTCCCAGGTAAAATGGGAGGAAGATGTCGCGAGCCATGCCAAGGCCCAGCAGACACAAGAACAGAAGGCAATAAGACCAGACCAAAACGATCGGGACAAGAGGTCCTCCCAAAAATCTACAAAAGACCAGGGAGGCAGGAATCTGGGCAGGTACATGACCGGTCCCCTTGAGAAAGGAAAAAGGATGTCAGTTGATATACCATGACTTTCACCCACTTTTAGTCATGGTGTATAAGTGTTTTAAGATATATTTATTATGTTTTCGAGTCGTTTCAGTATTTACAGGTTCAAGTATGTTCTGGAGAAATATGGTGATTTTGGTGTCTTTTGAGTGCAGAACTGCACAGACGCGTCAGATGTTTAGCTATGAATTGAGACCTTCCCTCCGTTATATTGACACAAGTTAGAGCTTTTATTTAGCTTTCCAATGTCACCGGTTTGAGGTCAATCAGCATCTTGTAGCATAAGTTATGTGTGTACTGGAGAGTGGTGAGTATGCCTCGCAAGAGGAAGCTGTCGAGATATAAAAGAAAATCGATCGATGCAGCACTACTTGTATCGATCGATTTGGATCCCAGAAAGCAGAACAAGTATATTTCAAGACCTGAAGAAACATAAATTACCAGAATGCCCCTGGATAACTAAAAACCCTTTTTATGTGTGTTTGTATGCTATTTGTTGACGGCTACGCTTTCTTTAAATCTTTTCTTCATAGTTCTTAGTTAGGAGAGAAGTGAGGAACTCCTTCAGAGTTTTCTTGGAACTCCATTGATTTTGGTTTAATTTATATTTATGTTCTTCATCTATTCATCTATGATTTATGTGATAACTATCATGCATGAGTAGATCCACCTGCTACGTTTAGGAATTTCTACGGTTTTGAATGAACTTCTAAATTATATGATTGCTAGGATATTATAGATATCTACACTAAGATATTTTGTAATACTAGGATCTGGAATAGTTAGAAAAGCATGGTAGTATGACTAATTGTTTGTTCCTAAAATCAAAGGACAATTGAGATGCCCAAGAGTGCAATCAATTAACGGAACCCGAGCCCTGTTGGATTAGATACCTAGGCGCATACTAGTGTTGGTCTAGGAATTTAGTTGAGCATAATCGATCAGATCGATAACGCTTGCCTAAGGCAGCCTCGATAAATGCTCATATCATAGCATTGATCGACGCTGGTACCGTAGAATCGATCGACGCTCATTCCATAGCATCGATCGACGCTCGATTCGTGTTGGCATGTGAATGCTAAAACACTGAACTTAGTCAATATATTAGACTCACAGTAAAAGCTGGTTGTCTTTTGCATTCGATATCAAGCTCTAGTGTTAATCCTTACCATTTATAGATAAGAGTTCTAATAACTTGAATGAAACCCTAAGTCTAGTAACCATCCTTCCATCAAACAACTTTCTGCCAAGCTGAAAAATTGTCTTGTTCATCTTGTTGACTGCTTTATTACTGCTTAATAATTATTTACTGTTTTATTATTTACTTGTCTAGATTATTCATAACTTCTTAGATCTAATTGGTTCCCTAACTCCTTGTCGATTTGATCCCTAAGTACTACAGCTGAACCCCTTATTTGAGAGAGTAGTTCACTCCTTAGGGTAATTTGAGTGAGGTCATCAGTATCCACCTGACCAGACATCACTCACCTATCTATATCAAAACCAAAACTCATTAACGCCCTAAGGCAGATGGGCCAGCAGGTTAAGTGGCCCCAGAAGATGAAGGCACCTGATTCCTTCCGGAACCCCGACTTCTGGTGTGATTTCCATCATGACCATGATCACAAGACAGAGGACTGCATCGCACTGACGATCGAATTCAACTAACTACTCCAGAAGGAGCATCTCCAGGAGTCCGTCTCCTAAAAGGCTAAAACCCTCCTAAATAAGGAGACCCCCAGGAAATCCATTGGAACCGCACCTGCTTCACCACCTTGACAGAACCGAGTGATCCACGTCATATCTGGAGGCTCAGAGATAACCGGCATAGGTCATGCAGCCGCAAAGAAGAGCACTCAAAATGCCAAGCTAGGCCTGGAGACATCTAAACCAAAGTGATTACTCTTAGGAACGGATGAAATAAGCTTCACAGCAAAGGAGCAAGAGGAGGTCCTAGCCCCCCCATCACGACGCTCTGGTTATATCGCTCACCGTAGCAATTTTCCTAGTAAGAAGGGTCTTAGTGGACAATGGAAGCTCCAGCAATATCATCTTCCAGACCGCCTACCAAGACCTGGGATTGGACGAAAGTGCTCTAACCAGAAAGATAACCCCACTCGTGGGATTCAGCGGAGAAGTCAAGTAGGCAGCAGGAGGAGTGGTCCTCCCAGTTTATTCTGAAGGAACCAACATGTCGACCAAGTTCCTCGACGTCGACTACCAGTCATCCTACAATATGACCTTGGGAAGGCCATGGATCCACGACATGGGAGCCGTCCCCTCTACACTCCATCAAATGGTGAAATTCCCTACCCCCTGGGGAATTAAAGCCATTAGGGGAGACCATGAGAATTCTTGGTCCTGCTACCAAAGCACCCTGAAGGGGAGGACCAAGGTCTTATGGAAATTACAGAATGGGTCCCAAACCCTACACGTACGGGGTACTAGAGACCAGCAAAAGGAAGGGTGCACAACAGGTCGGAAACAAATGGAGGCGCAATCACGGAGAGTATTCAACAAAAAAGCTGAAAAATCTCCTCTGGTTTAACATCGACCACTTCGCATGGTCTCTTTTGGACCCAAGGAAAGCTATTCCGAAGATAATTAAGACTAGGAACCTCTTCGGTTCAGGGTCCAATCACGAAGTATCATACCCGGAGTGGAAGATCCGCGCGACGACAGCCCTGAGAAAGAATTCCAGGCCGACAATCCACACTGAGTTTACGAGCTCCAGCAAATCCAGCCCAAAGAAGTGTCATCCTCTAGCTTGGACAAGACGACATCCTATAGGTACTGTCTTCCTGTGTTGCCAAATACCCCGACATCCAGAAAACTCCATCCGAAGAGGAAAAATCGAGAAGCAAGTTGAGAGACCTCATTTCCCCCACAGAAGACTATTAGGAGACCCATCTTCAACATACCTTTGGAACGGATCAGACCCCAGGAAGCCTTCGAGATATTGAACAAGCTACATGAAGAAGACTGTGGACCCCATGTGAGGAGCTTTAAGTCCACGGTTCCACCTTGGCCCTTCCAAAAGTGGGGCACGAGCATCGAAGAAAAATTATTTGTGGCACCGGGGCCGAGAATCTCTGAATTCCTCAAAGGCCCGTAAAAGACCATTACCAGCATGGGATCCCTGGGGCAAACTCAATCCGCAAGCAACAATATGATCAACCGGTCAAAGGAGAACCTCAAGAGTCCCAGAGGAAAATTGGCAATAAACCCACATAGACGATGGGAAGGGGAACCCTCTACGTACTGGTCATAACTCCAAGAATCACCACCCAAGGAGATGCTAAGCTGACAGCACTGGACCCGGATCGAAAAAGGATAATCAATCGACCAAGGAGCAAACCCAGCTGCCCAGACACGATCAAGAGACATGAAAAGCGAGCTAAAACGAGGACCTTCATAGGAACTTAATAGTTACAAGCTTCCGAGCGGTAGAAGGCAAGCTCTGAACAGGTACCTGTAGTAGCCCCACCTAGAATGGCAGAATATGGTCCCTGCGAAAATTTAATTCTGGGTTCCCACGAATCCCATAACCAAAAATAAACTCTGAAAGCTATCAGGTCTAAAGAAGAACCCTAAGGTTCTCAACAACCCCAGGGTCCTCAGGGACCCCGAACCCATCAAGGAGCCACGCTATCCCTAGAAATCAGAAGCAATTCCGAGTTTAGTACAAAAAGACAGTTCAACTCGCTACGAAGAAATGAGGATCTAGAGAATCTATCCGACAAGAAGCAAAACACGAGAAATAAATCAAGGGCAACATTCTCTTATATAAAGGGACCGCAAAGGATCAACGTTCGAAACAACAGAAGACATCACTCAAAGGGAAAAAAAAACTTAAAAACACCAGCATGAAAAGTGAAAAAGACAATCATTCAAAATAGCTGGTCCCCCGATTGTCGCGACTGTTAGGGTATTTTCTGGTACAAGCCATTCGTGCTCAGACTAAGGAATGATAGGAGGAAGGCGACAAGTAGTGACATGGGTTTCTCCTGGTTCAGTTGTTGATAAACCAGGGAATCCTGCTTAAGGATACTGCCATATAGGTATGGGCCAGTATATGTCGCCAGGGTCTTAATAGTAGCAGGAGATATTGATCTTTAGATAAGGGCCTACGGCAAAGGCTGCAAGGCCTTCCTGCACGAGATGATAATGAACCCGTCTTCTAAGAGGGCTATTTGGCCATTCAGGCGTGGAACCATAGAAGGTGTTTAATCTATATCTGCATCCTATAGTGGGGATTGCCTACGTACCCCTCAGAAGGGGATCAAGCCATTCTTAGTTCATATTGGTAGTGGCGCGTAGCCTGATGGAGGAGTATAGCCTAGGAGATGCATGGAGCCTTAGAGAGGCGCAGAGCCTTGGAGATGCGCATGGCCTTGGAGAGGCTTGGATCCTTGGAGAGGCGCAGGGCCTTGGAGAGGCACATAGCCTTGGAGAGGTGCATGGCCTTGGAGAGGCATGGAGCTTTGGAGAGGCACATGGCCTTGGAGAGGCACAGAGCCTTGGAGAGGCGCACAGCCTTGGAGAGGCGCATGGCCTTGGAGAGGCATGGAGCCTTGGAGAGGCACATGGCCTTGGGAGCACTTGGCTCTGTAGTTAATAGGAGTCATCTGTTCTAGAGGACATGGGTGGAAGAGATGGTAGAATGGTCGATATGCTTCAGTGAACATGGAACGTTGGTATGCTTCAGCGAGCATGGCGTGTTCTTGGAGATGAGTAGGAGAACGTGGCCTGAGCCATCAGATGAAGTTATAGGCGTGCTGTAGTGAACTCATGTCTTCATATGGTCGATGGTAATCGCAGGGATTCGTCGGTCATCGAGTATGACAATGAGGATAACTTCTGGGTATGAAGTCTTTCCATGGCGGCTGTGGAGACGGTGAGCTCATATCTCTCCCTATTGTGGACGTCTTGACATCTTGTGGACATGCCACCATGAATATAGAGCTTCATCTAGCTGATAATAGTCATCGGGCTAAGCCGTCATTAGCATATCGAAGAAGAAGGTCCTCTAGGTATGAGGAATCGCCTTGGCGGCTGTATAATAGGTTAGCTCTGTGGATGAATGTGTTGCCCCCCTTTTTAGGTTAAATGAATCTTTATTTATAGTAGAGGTCGTGTCTCTCTCACAGAATTTGGAAATATTCATTATATCCTTAGATAGTAGAATATTTCCAATTTTCTTAAAGGCAGCCATATGTCTTGGAATACTTCCTCTTTCTTCTCTTGGATTTAAGGAGATTCGACCATATTATGATAAATGTGAATGTCCATATTTTTTATGAAGTTTTCCTTTTTACTTGGAGGCAGGATGAATTATCTGACCCGGCCAAAAACAGGGCCCGGTACCTGGAGCAGGGGCATGGACCGGTACCTGGAGCAGGGGCAGGGCCCGGAAGCTGGGGAAATCTTCTTGTGGGAACCGAAATTCACAACGGCTTTGCCCGCAGGAAAACCCTCATTTCCCAAAGGAACCGGATCTCTGCGAAAGCCAACGACAAGTAACCAAATAAATGCGGAGAAATATGAAAAACGCAATAAAACGAATTTATAAAGAAAGTCGATCTTATTTCCGATTCGCGTAAGAGCGTTGCGATCATTACAAGGAATTACAAAGGCTTTGCCCACAGGGGCCATCAGCGAGTTACAAACATAAAACCCTAGATCTAGTCGAGTCGCAGCTCGATAACGAAAGACGGAAAAAGATAGGAAAAAAAAGGTTTGATTGATTTCGGACTGAACCTTATGAAAGGCTGCCTACGTACCCCTTTCGGGGATCAAGTCGAACGTAGTTCCGTTGGTAGAGCTGGACCAGAGATCGAACTGCCTGGACGAGTTCGTCTAGTAATTGAGCGCCAGTCATAGAAACCGAACTTGTCGAGAAAAAGCCTAAGTTTCTAAGTGCGGAAAATTCTAAGTCTAGAAAAGTTGTAAAAGTCTCAGATGAGAGCTCTGAAATTTCTACCCCTTCTTCTGCCCTATGCCTCTTGCTTATATACTCCCTTCCTAGGCGGTTTAGTCTTTCCATTTCGCCCAGATTCGAGTTTATCGGGAATCTTCCATTTATCTCGATCTTTCCTTTTTTCCCGCGGAAATCTTCTATTTATCCTCAAACTTGACATTTATTTTCTTTCTGCGAGTAAATCGCAAAAAACGTCGTCGTATCTTCGGGTTGGACTTCGTTTAAAGTCGCGAGTGGCTTTTATCGCGTTTTAAGACTTTCCGAGCCGTTTTGCGATAAATCCTTTTTACGACTTTAGACGAGATCGTTTCCTGATACGGTGCCGTTTTTAGATAAGTTTCTCGAGTTAATCGTAAAGCTAGGCAATGTTCGATGTTTCGATTAATCGTTGCCTTTTTCTACGATTTACTCGGGGTTTTATTAAAAACGCGTTTTGTAAGATTGCTACAAAAAATCTCGAATAAATCGTATAGTTTAGGCAATATTCGGTGTTTCGTATAACCGTTGCCGTTTTATACGATTTCCTCGAGTTCTTTTCGAGAAAACAAAGTTTTACGGTTTTTATTGTAAAACTCGAACGATAGGACAGATCGAGATGAAACGTGTGACATTTCGACCGTGATTCAGAATACGATCGTGTGAAGGACGTATGCCTTGAATCAAGGATGTGGGAGATCGAGGCTCGGGATGGTCGGCTCGACGTACGGCGAGCTAGTTCAGCTTGGCCAAGCCAGCTTAGTTCGCCAGCAGGCAAACTAGTCGTGACTAGTTCGCGTTTTGCGGCGATTTCGGTTTTTTGCGGTTTTGTAAAACGATTTCTCGAGTTTTATAAAAAGATTCTCGAGTTTCATAAAACGATCTTCGAGTTTTATAATACGGCTTCTCGAGTTTTATAAAACGATCCTCAAGTTTTATAAAACTATCTTCGAGTTTTATAAAACGGCTTCTCGAGTTTTATAAAAAGATCTTCGAGTTTTATAAAACGATCTTCGAGTTTTATAAAACGGCTTCTCGAGTTTTATAAAACGATATCGTTTTATAAAACGGCTTCTCGAGTTTTATAAAACGATCTTCGAGTTTTATAAAACGATCTTCGATTTTTATAAAACGGCTTCTCGAGTTTTATAAAACGATCTTCGATTTTTATAAAATGGCTTCTCGAGTTTTATAAAACGATCCTCGAGTTTTATAAAACGATCTTCGACATTTATAAAACGGCTTCTCGAGTTTTATAAAATGATCCTCGAGTTTTATAAAACGATTCTCGTGTTTTATAAAACGATTCTTCGAATTTTATAAACGATTCTCGAGTTTTATAAAACGATTCTTCGAGTTTTATAAAACGATTCTCGAGTTTTATAAAACGATCCTCGAGTTTTATAAAACGATTCTCGAGTTTTATAAAATGATTCTCGAGTTTTATAAAATGATTCTTCGAGTTTTATAAAATGATTCTCGAGTTTTATAAAACGATTCTCGAGTTTTATAAAACGATTCTTTGAGTTTTATAAAACGATTCTCTTTATATTTCTGCGGGCAGTTTCGGACGTTAATTCCGTCGTACCGATTTTGACCCCAACAGTTAGCCCCCCAGCTTGTAAGAATCTTGAGCTTTTAGCGTAAGGTTCTTGCGAGTGGTTAACCAGTTTTAGTTAAGTTAGGCGGAATTAATGGTCGGAAAGGTCCGTTGAAAGTGATCTTTCCACTTTCCAGGGAGCGGAAAGCGTTTAAAATTAGGGCTGCGCCTTGTGAAGGCTGCCTACGTACCCTTTTGAGGGGATCAAGCCTTTCGTAGTTTGTTTCGGAGTTAAGGTTCGTATGACCTGTTTCCTAGCAAGACCTTTACGGTCTAGTTATATGTTGTGTAGGAATTATCGAGCATATTGATGTCGATGGCATCTGGACCTTTGCCGGCTTTGAGACTAGCCTCGTAGGCCGTTTGGTCTGGCCGAGCGTGGCCGTTATAGTTTTCGGACTGGCCGTGTGCGGTTCTGAGTCCCTGCCGCTCTTGCGGCTTTTTTTTTTAAATCAGTTTACGTTTTTAAGAGCGTGTTTTTATTCGTATGAATGTAGCGGGAAGATTATGAGTTGATATTGAGGGAGGTCCGCGAGTTGTCGTCTCGCATTCCTTTTTCCCTTAGTGTATCGCCTTGTTCGTTTGCCCATTTTAAGATGTTCAGTAAATCGAGTGAGCGTTTAGATATAGACGAAGAGACATGCTTTTAGGATCTCAATTCATGCCTTGAGACGTTAGCGACCAGTGTGCTGGGTTTAGGGCAAGACCTAGGTTTACATTCGGATTGAGGCTATGCGATGACTAGTCGGCTTTCGTTTTTCTTGTTGCAATTTTAACCTGATTCCATACCGATTTAGAATCCGCGATAGGTTCTCGGCTTATACGATTCGTCTGGTTGGAACCGAGCATCTCACCGGGAACAATTTATAAGTTTCCCGGAAGTGCTGACCAAGAGTTTGGATTTCTTTTATAGCGCTATTACCCTTGTGTCGGGTGTTCGAGAGCTATCTCTGCGAGGTAACTTAAGTTTGTTTAGGACTGTTGCGAGTTTGTTGTGATCAGCAACAAACTATTTTTAAGTGATAGATGTTTACGTAGTTTGGGCCTTCGCGAAGGATACGTACGTTAAGAAGATTTGCGTATTTTATAGTCGCGAACGGACTGTTAGGTCTTCCAAGAAAATGACTTTATCGAGGAAGGTATTTGTGTCGAAAAACTAATCTCCGGGCGTTTGCGACGTCTCGCAGTGCCGAAAATTGGTTTTTATTTTATATGCCGCGTTTCGTGTTCGGAACGTTTGCGGGCTCGAAGATGTTGCACGGTGTTGCGAGGGTTTTCTCTTAACCCTGCTTCGCAGGAACACCTTGGTTCGTTTGCGGATATTCGCAATTAAAACTTACATTCCTGTTTGGATGTTAGGTAGTTTTATGATTTGTGCTAGAGCAATTAGGACCGAGAGGTCGCGTAAGTTGTTTCCCCGAAACGAAGCGTTTTTTGTTACGGTGCTTTGTGAAGTGTTGACCTTCCGAGATTCGTACGGCTTTAGGAGCTCTGGTACGAGTGTTCTCTTATACGTCGGATTTTGTAGGCAACTTGATTCGAGAATAGCGTGAATCACGAGAATACATAACTTAGCCGATTTTTGACAAGTTTGCATTATCCGTTGAATGTATTGGCTTGGCATGAAGGTTGTGTTCAGCCGCACAGCCAAGGTCGTATTTGGTAGAGGATTAGACCACGACACTTTCGTGCTATCGAAAAGGTCGAGTCGATTTGTAAACTTGGCATTGAAGTGAAGCGTGATCGGACACTAGCCAAGTAGCGTTTGTCGAGCTTGATATGCCAAGTATGACCGTGGTTATAAAAAACGTTTTTCCGCTGTAGGTTTGATTTATACGATGAAAGTTTCGTATAAACTTTCCTTTGTATGGAAGTTGTTTTATAAAACGATCGATCTTTCTTTACTCGAAGGAGACAGATCCTAAGAAGCTCGGTGCGGAGTCATTTGCGGGACGGTCTCATTCTCGGATGTAAACGGGAGGAATGAGAGCGGATGCTCGTGAACCGATGGGCTGAAGAGTGAGATCTTTCAGATCGTGTCGCAAGGAGGCAAAGTTTAGATTGGCCGCCCAGTGCCGGATCGTATAGCTTGGTTTTCACTATAAGGAAAGTACTTTTCGCAAAACCTGTTACGTTTACTTTGAAAATTACTTCGTTATGACATGATCCTGACTATACGAAGGATTTCTCGCGTAAGCAACGGGCGATGAATTTAGTAAATTGGCACGACGCATTGGGTTAACAATGTTTCCGCAGATTTTTCAAGAAACCTTTCCGCTTAGTTTTTGATTTTTTGGTGATGGTTTTTTTGGAGTCACTCGCGGAGTTTTACCAAAATTTATTTCACCGAGATTTAGTCGCAAAATGTTTGAGAGGGTTTCTCGGACGGAATGAATCACATGATCAGCAATATGACTAGTCGGCGAGAAGGGAGGACGTGTTCTCTATTGCTGCTTTGTGTTCTCGATTTTTCTTTTGCCACAAATGTTCTTGATATTATTCCGTAACTCACTTAATTCGACGGAAAATGATAGAACTGTTTTGACGCCTAAAGATTTATCGTATAATTTTTCGATTCTTATACGACACTTGTTTTATCAAGTTCGAGAAGATCTTTATGACTTCGGCAAATTATCGAGTTTCACCCTGAAGTTTCGCAGAGATTTTCTAACCGCATGGTTGCGACGAGAGATGCTGCATAGTCCTCGAGATTATTTCCTAGACAGTTTGGATCAGTCTTTAGCTCTTATACGGTTTTTAGATTGTCGTTTGCCTTTGGGATGATTTCGACGAGGTGTTGCATCGTCCGAATATTTTTCCGCTTATTTTAGAAAGCATTTTCTTGATGCGAGGAAAAATGTTCGGCGAAAGAAGAAAGACGAGTTTCGTTTGAAGGATTGGGATGATCGACAATCCGGGTCGATTAAAGACCATGGTGGATCGGAGATGACTTGGAGTATGTCTGATTTACGAAAGCTTATAGGAGCGAGTCGGTTTTAAGACAACGTCAGCGTCTCTAGCTCCCTCTTTCTTTTAGGAAATGAGTACGTTTGAATGCGTGGTGATCGTTTCTCGGTTTTACGAGAGATTAGATCGGTTTGCGAGTTATGCCTGAATGGTTAGAAAACAACAAATCGAGATAGACAAAAATTGCTTACGACTTAGCATGCTAGACTATCCTCTAAATTCTAAGTTCTCTAGGTTTCACGGCAGTTTACAAGACGTTTTCGTTTCTTATATACGAGAAATTAGAAGTCTAATAAAATTTTCAAATCGGACATACCTTAGTTTCATTGATGATTTGGGTTCTTCTATTCTTCGTTCTTCGTCTTTTGACTTACTGGTCTTCGACGAATTACCAGCAAGAGTATCGGAGCGGGGAGAAGACTTAACCATCAGAGCTCATGTTCTTGTTTCTTCGTATTGCTGGTTTTATTTGACCGACTAGGTGCGCTTTGTATATCGAAAAAATCAATCACGGGTTTATGATTGGATGTTTTCGACTTAGCGTGGCAGAGTTTCGTAAAACCGGATTTGGTCTAGAGAGTTCAGATTTCTCGTATAGTTTAGGCAACTTTGGTGTTAAGTCAACCGTTTCCGTTTTAGATGATTGATTCGAACTTATACGAAGAAACAAGTCTTCGCGGTTTTATCGTAAAATCCTGATGGAAATTCTGATTGAGTCGAAACGAGAATCAGCGCGATCAAGACTCGAGAGAGAAACTCGAGGATTGGTTCAGCTCGACGTAGGGCAAGTCGGGTGAACCCTTTCAGTTCGCCGTGTGGCGATCTGGATGGTAAGAACCATTGGGGCGAAGTCAGCGTCTCTTGGGCGAGCTAGGCGATTGGTTCTGCTCTACGTTCGGCGAGCTAAGACGTTTGGCGCAGGTGATCTCGATTCGTCGAGTTGACTTGTTTTCGTCGTAGAATCTCAACGGAAAGTCCAATTGAGACGAAATGAAAAACAGTGCGATTATTGTTTAGAGTACGATCAGGCTCACCATAGCTATGAGTTGGATTGTGCAGACCCTCGGGGAAAATTCAGTGCCTTTAGGACGAGGTGGAAAGCCGGTCATCTCGCCAAGATGGCAAGCTAGGTTGCTCGGCCAACTCACCGTTTGTTCGGCTGGATAGTAACCTAAGGTTCTTCCGCGAGCAACCTAGGGTTTTCTCCGCGAACAACCTAGGGTTTTTCCGCGAATAACCTACGATTTTTCCGCGAGTAACCGAGGTTTTATTTCGCGAGTAACTTACGGTTTGTTCCGCGGTTTCTGGGAGAGCAAGTTTTATTTTCCGAAAAGTTCTCGGAAAACGTCTTTTGCTCAACCCGTGAGATTTGTCCAACTCGGAAATAAGAAAAACACTACGGGGTTTGACAGATTTTATCGTTGCCCTTAGTGATCTGAGATAGAAATCGTGAGCTTATTTCGTTGCTCTTCCCGTGGCGAAGAGTCGCGATTAGGTTTTCGATTTTGTTGAGTACTACAGCGTTTGCGTGGGCGTTGGCTGTATGAGTAGTCGCTGCTGGAGTTGTTTTACCAGCGTCTTTTTGCGAGTTGCGACTTTTTCTTTCATATATCCAGACGTCGTTTTGATCAAGCGTTTTGCGGCTGTGGGAACCGAAATTCACACTTGTCGATTTCTGTTAAATAAGGAAACTTAGGAAAACCCTAATTTCCCAGAGGAACCGGATCTCTGCGAAAGCCAACGACAGGTTACCAAATAAATGCGGAAAAATATGAAAAAACGCAATAACACGAATTTATAAAGAAAGTCGATCTTATTTCCGATTCGCGTAAGAGCGTTGCGATCATTACAAGGAATTACGAAGGCTTTGGCCGCAGGGGGCCATCAGCGAGTTACAAACATAAAACCCTAGATCTAGTCGAGTCGCAGCTCGATAACGAAAGACGGAAAAAGATAGAAAAAAAAAAGGTTTGATTGATTTCGGACTGAACCTTATGAAAGGCTGCCTACGTACCCCTTTCGGGGATCAAGTCGAACGTAGTTCAGTTGGTAGAGCTGGACCAGAGATCGAACTGCCTGGGCGAGTTCGTCTAGTAATTGAGCGCCAGTCATAGAAACCGAACTTGCAAGAAAAAGCCTAAGTTTCTAAGTGCGGAAAATTCTAAGTCCAGAAAAGTTGTAAAAGTCTCAGATGAGAGCTCTGAAATTCGTCCCTCCTAGGCGGTTTAGTCTTTCCATTTCGCCCAGATTCGAGTTTATCGGGAATCTTCCATTTATCTCGATCTTTCTTTTTTTCTAGCGGAAATCTTCTATTTATCCTCAAACTTGACATTTATCTTCAAGTTTGACATTTATTTTCTTTCTGCGAGTAAATCGCAAAAAAACGTCCTCGTATCTTCGGGTTGGACTTCGTTTAAAGTCGCGAGTGGCTTTTATCGCGTTTTAAGATTTTCCGAGCCGTTTTGCGATAAATCATTTTTACGACTTTAGACGAGATCGTTTCCTGATACAGTGCCGTTTTTAGATAAGTTTCTCGAGTTAATCGTAAAGCTAGGCAATGTTTGATGTTTCGATTAATCGTTGACGTTTCTACGATTTACCCGGGGTTTTATTAAAAACGCGTTTTGTACGATTGCTACGAAAAATCTCGAATAAATCGTATAGTTTTGGCAATATTCGGTGTTTCGTATAACCGTTTCCGTTTTATTCGATTTCCTCGAGTTCTTTTCGAGAAAACAAAGTTTTACGGTTTTTATCGTAAAACTCGAACGATAGGACGGATCGAGATGAAACGTGTGACATTTCGACCGTGATTCGGAATACGATCGTATCGAAGGACGTATGCCTTGAATCAAGGATGTGCGATATCGAGGCTCGGGATGGTCGGCTCGACGTACGGCGAGCTAGTTCAGCTTGGCCAGGTCGCCATATGGCGAACTAGGCGATAAGAACCTGTGGGGCAATGTCAGTAGTTCGCCAGCAGGCGAACTAGTCGAGGGACTCCTAGTTCGCCTGCTGGCGAACTAGTCGAGGGACTCCTAGTTCGCCTGCTGGCGAACTAGCGGAGAGGCTCCTAGTTCGCCTGCTGGCGAACTAGTCGTGACTAGTTCGCGTTTTGCGGCGATTTTGGTTTTTCGCGGTTTTGTAAAACGATTTCTCGAGTTTTATAAAATGATTCTCGAGTTTTATAAAACGATTCTCGAGTTTTATAAAATGATTCTCGAGTTTTATAAAACGATCTTCGAGTTTTATAAAACGGCTTCTCGAGTTTTGTAAAACGATCCTCGAGTTTTATAAAACTATCTTCGAGTTTTATAAAACGGCTTCTCGAGTTTTATAAAACGATCTTCGAGTATTATAAAACGATCTTCGAGTTTTATAAAACGGCTTCTCGAGTTTTATAAAACGATCTTCGAGTTTTATAAAACGGCTTCTTGAGTTTTATAAAACGATCTTCGAGTTTTATAAAACGGCTTCTCGAGTTTTATAAAACAATCTTCGAGTTTTATAAAACGATCTTCGAGTTTTATTAAACGATCTTCAAGTCTTATAAAACGGCTTCTCGAGTTTTATAAAACGATCCTCGAGTTTTATAAAACGATCTTCGAGTTTTATAAAACGGCTTCTCGAGTTTTATAAAACGATCTTCGAGTTTTATAAAACGGCTTCTCGAGTTTTATAAAACGATCATCGAGTTTTATAAAACGATCTTCGAGTTTTATAAAACGGCTTCTCGAGTTTTGTAAAACGATCTTCGAGATTTATAAAACGGCTTCTCGAGCTTTATAAAATGATCCTCGAGTTTTATAAAACGATTCTCGAGTTTTATAAAACGATTCTTCGAGTTTTATAAAAAGATTCTCGAGTTTTATAAAACAATTCTTCGAGTTCTATAAAATATTCTCGAGTTTTATAAAACGATTCTTCGAGTTTTATAAAACATTCTCGAGTTTTATAAAACGATCCTCGAGTTTTATAAAACGATTCTCGAGTTTTATAAAACGATCCTCGGGTTTTATAAAACGATTCTCGAGTTTTATAAAACGATCCTCGAGTTTTATAAAATGATCCTCGAGTTTTATAAAACGATTCTTCGGGTTTTATAAAACGATTCCTTTTATATTTCTGCGGGGAGTTTCGGCCGTTGATTCCGTCGTACCGATTTTGACTCCAACACTTCTCATGGATTTTTTTTTCCCTAACAGTTTGCCTCTTATTTCCTGGCTTCATGTTTGAAGGCAGGAAATAACATAATTTTCTTCATAGGACTTTGTGAGTTGTACCATGGTATCAAGCTCCTTGCTGAACTTGGAGTAGGCGATCGGCTCGTAGCTTGGGCCATCAAACTTCCTTGTCAGTAGTGTTTAGATGTACTTGTTCTCGGTCTGAAAGGATTCACAGCCTGATTGGAGATGTATGACCTGGAGAATGGACAGTAGTCCTTGGTCCCACACAATGACGTGGTCCGGAACAAGTAGTATATTCGTCGGTACACCCTGTAGGCATGATGTCGTTGCCTGGACCAATGTAGATAGACTCCCAGACGTGCTATAAATGGGTGTGTTCTTGGTCGGGGTAACGATGATCACATGGATGTATTTGTACTCTGGAGTAGGAGGGGAACTCTCCTAGCGGACGAGATATACGGCCCTAAGGCTCATGGTGCCTTCGTTCTTGATGAGGTTGACTTGAGCGTAGCTACTCTCGGCTTGATTTGAGGTTGAGACTTCAGTTAGCGCTTCTGGAGGATTCTCTGACTCCAAAAATCGTGTAGAGGAATGTAAGGGTCAGAACCCTAGAATCCTAAGAAGGAGAATCTTGGCGAGGATTAGGAGGTTGGATGAGACCCGGAGGCCAGAAGTGAGGATTCTCATTCTTGATTTTGCTGCCCTTGCTGGCGCCTCTTTTACATTTTGCTATTAAGATAGTGATCTTCGTTTAGCTTGTAAAAGCAACAATAGCCTTTCAGCATGTCCTCATGTCGGTCCCCTTTTTTGCGTATAGCATACTTCATGCTCTTGGAAGGTTTTGATGCTATAGCTGCAGTTTCTTGCCTCGTCTTGGAAATGTACCTTGACTTTTGGCAGGGGGATGTTTGGCACGTTCTTCTTGGTACCAGGAGATGATTATTGTACCGGATTACGTCTCTTGGACATGTTGTTTGCGGCGAGCAGTAGGTTCTTTGCTGAATAAAGAAGGTAGAATCATTAGTTGAATTCTGCCATTGATTCTTGGCCACTCTCAACTATGTAACCTTGCAATCTGCCCCTGGAGGTAGGCCACAGTCAATGCTGGGGTGACCGTGTGTCGGGCTTTCATGGAACCTGATATGATGCATATTTACATAGTTTTAGCATTTCATTTTGTACATAAATCATCATATATTTTTAGTTTTAGACATCTTTAGCATCCATATTGCATTCATAAGTCTTTCTCAGGTGTTGGAGTGTCCTATTGAGCTTTTGGAGGTGTTTAGAGATATTTGTGATGCGAAAGGGTGAAAGATGAACATGAATGGAGACCTTAAAGATATCTTTTGAAGCTCTTATTTTGGGAGTACATGGGAAATTGTGTTATCTTTCTAATGAAAGTGGTTTCAAGTCATTTGGAGATGTATTAGAGGAGTTATGATCAATCTACTAGGCGTAGCTGCCAAGGTACCCCGCTCTAGACAGAACACACCCGGGAAATTATCTGCTCTAAGTGCTAGAGCGGGGGTGTGGGAGCGACCCATCACACCCGCTGTACATTGAGCGCATCCTAGAGCGGGGTAACGCATCGACCCATCACACCCGCTCCAGCACTGTTCCTTAGACAATTTTTATGTTTTGTTGGGCCTGTTCAGCTTGTTGACTGAGCCCATTAGGGTTTTTAAGAACCCTATAAATACATTTTAGACCTTAATGATGGGATTATCTTCTTTTCTCTCTAAGAACACATTGAAACCTTGAAGTAAGATTGAATCTTTAGTTTCTTTTCTTCTTATTTCTTTGTGATTGTTTGATTAAACTTGCTTCTCAACATGATTTCTCTTAAATCAACCATGGGTTTAAGGTTAATCATGAAGATTAGTGAGTAGACTCCTTTTGGATTCTTGGGCTAGGATGATTAAGGGTGATTAGAGAAGATCTAGGATGTTTAGTGTTAGATTGACATGTTTCCTTGCTTGTTGAGAGTTCTCAATGCCATTTGAGTCTTGATCATACTAAAATGGATTTCTTGGCATTTCGTGCCCACAAGGTGTATGATGAAAGACCTGAACCAACTCTTCAATACTTTTAAATTACTTTACCTAAGAGATTAGTTGCTAAAGAAGTTAAGATTGCAATTAGACTTGTTCTCCATGTTTTCTTTAGTAACATTCAACCTAAGAGATTAGATGCTTGAGTTGCTATAGTAAAAGAACATTCATCTAGAGATAGAGCTTGTTTAGGATTGTGTCTAGGCATAAGGAAAGTGTATGATTGCTAGCTTGCCATCTTTAGATTGGATCTACATCACCCAAGATCAAATTTATAGTCCCATGAGTTCTCTTTTTCATTTTGAGAAAGAAAGATCATCCCTTTATTGCATTTTAGTAGTATTGTAGTTCAATATCATCTCACTTATTGGTTGCACTTATATTGAGCATGGTCTTGCATTCCCTTTTCTTTAGGATCACTTAGAACTAGTTCGACATTTCTTATACTACATCATTTGATTAGGAGCTTTGAAAACTGCTAACATCAAATTGGCGCCGTTGCCAAATTCTAAGTTTATTCTGACATTGAGATTTAGCCACTTGCTTAAGACTAAGTAATTTTTTTTATTTTGTTACTGATTCTCCTTCTTCCTTTCCGTTGCATTTAAGGTGTATGAACTTGAGGAGCAGAGGTTCATCAAGCCTAGCCCAAGAGTTGAAGATATAGCTGCAATTGAGTGGGAGATAGTAAGAAAGAGAAGAGAGGGAGAGAAACATGCTCACATACAGAGATTGGGGCTTGAAATGGAGCACAATAAGAATCAGCCTCATGATGGTTTGGCTCAAGGAGCTGCAAACCTTAGGCCACAGCATCCACATCGCTAAGCTAGAGCCATTGGAGCCTATGATCAACCTCACATTCATGGTCATTGGTTGGAAATCAGAGCACCAGCTGTGGAGAACAACAACTTTGAGATTAAGTTAGGGCTGCTCAACACCATAGAGAACAACAAGTATTATGGTCTTGCTGCTGAAGATCCTTTTGATCACTTGGACAAGTTTGATAAGTATTGTGGCTTGTCCAAGACAAATGGTGTTTCTGAAGATGTCTTCAAGCTCAAGCTGTTTCCTTTCTCTTTGGGAGACAAAGCACACCAGTGCGAGAAGACTCTTCCATGTGACTCCATCAATACTTGGGATGAGTGCAAGAGAGCATTCCTAGACAAGTTCTTCTCCAGCTCCAGGACATCTAAGATCAGGAATAAAATCTCTGGATTTCAACAGAAGAATCTTGAGAGCTTTAGTGAATCATGGGAGAGATTCAAGGGCTACTGGTCTCAGTGCCCACATCATGGCTTCAGCAAGAATAGCTTGTTTAGCACCTTCTATAGAGGAGCTCTACCACAGTGCAGGAACAGGCTTGACACCGCCAGCAATGGTTTCTTCTTGGGAAGAACTGAGGAAGAGGCAGAGGAGCTGGTAGAGAACATGGACAAGAGTGACTCAGTTTATAATAAGGAGCATGATAGAAGCAACAGAACTGATGATCAGTAGACAAGAAAGGAGCTGAAGTCTCTACAGGAGAAGATTGACATACTTCTCTCCGACAGAGCTAAACAAGAGCAGTTGTTGTTGGTGATCCTAACCAAGAGGAGCGTGCTAAGATCAATGAGGTTGATGGATTGGAAGGCCAAGAGGAGTTGTGCTTCATCAACAAGAATGGTACTTGGTATAAGAAAGAGCCCAACTTCCAGTACAACAACTACCAGCAGAGGTCTTATTCCAACAACCATCAAAGAGGTTATCAGCCTATGCAGAACTACCCTCATGGTTTCAGCAATCAGTCTACTCAATCTCAAGGAAGCTCTTCTCCAACTCCAGCTTCAGATTCAAGTGTGGACTCCATGTTCAATAAACTCTTGGATTTTCAAGCCAGAAATGAAAAGACAATGTGTTATGAGTTCAAGAACATCCATTCTAAGATTGATGGAAGTTACAATGAGTTCAACAACAAAATCATAGCTTTGGAGAACCAGTTTTCTTCGATGACTTCAACCTCTAAGCGCCCAGGGAAGGACCATTGTAATGTTGTCATCTCTGCTGCTATCTCTGGGACTGAAAAGTATGATCATGTGAGAGAGGAGGATGAGATTGAAAGACTCTTGTATGGCACTGATCTTGTGCAGGATCAGAACCATATTGTCTAAAAGATTGCTGCTCAACCTGTTAAGAAGGTTGAAGCCAGGGTCATGGAAAGAGTTAAGCTCCAAGCTGTGGAGAAAGTTGAGACCAAGGTTGATAAGAATGATAAGGCAGACGTTGTGAAACAAGCTGCACACAAGGCTGAGGTTCTGGTTGGTAATGAAACTGTCCAGAAGTTGAAAAAAGTTGGACTTAAAGGATCCAAAGAGTTTGTGCTTGAAGAAGACAAGGAGGTTGAGATATCTCCTTATGATAAGCTCCCTTTTCCAAAGAGGATCATCACCAAAGCTCAAAAGAAGGTGATCTCCAAGTTTAGGAAGGAATTGAGTGATGTTGGAATCAATCTCCTTAAGATCTCCAATATGCAAGAGGCTTCTGACCAGCTAGTGCTCATAAAAGACATTATAGCCAACAAAGAAAAAGTGACAGAGCTTCTTGACATCTCTTCCTCTTTGCTGGATCCTAAACCTCCACCAAAATCTCTACCCAAGCTAGAAGATCAAGGGAAGTTCATATTGCCTTGCTCCCTTGGTGATTTCAAAGTTGATGATGCTCTTGTGGATAGTGGAGCTTGTGTGAATGTGATCTCATTGGAGATGGTGCAGAGCTTGAAGATCAAAGNTTGACATCTCTTCCTCTTTGCTGGATCCTAAACCTCCACCAAAATCTCTACCCAAGCTAGAAGATCAAGGGAAGTTCATATTGCCTTGCTCCCTTGGTGATTTCAAAGTTGATGATGCTCTTGTGGATAGTGGAGCTTGTGTGAATGTGATCTCATTGGAGATGGTGCAGAGCTTGAAGATCAAAGGCATGGAGCCAAAACTCCTCCCTTATGTTTGGGGATTCTTCTTCAACAACACCTATTGGTCTCATCAAGGACTTCCCTTTGAAGATTGGATATTGCACCATCCCCATAGACCTCACTGTTCCTTGTATGTAAAGCAAGAGGAGAATGCCATTGCTCTTAGGCACGCCCTTCCTTGGTACTGTGGGAGCTTGCATAGACTTCCCAAACAAGAGGGTAGTTCTTCATAATGTCAACAAGGAAGTCTCCTATCCGATCAAGTCACCAATGCTGAATGGAAGTTATTGTGGAACAATATTGAGAGATGCATTGGTTGTTAAGGAGGAAGAAGTTCTTGGTGAAGAGTCCTTACAGGAGAGTAATGTAGAGCACTTGGGAGACACTACCAAGGAGGAGATGAGTAAACCCACTAAGGCCACTCAAAGCAAGAAGAAGATGCAAGCTCCTCACGCCTCACCTATTCCACACACTCTCACTCTTCACCCACTACAGCTAAAGAATGGAGCCATTGAGTATAAGATCAAGTGTATGGAAGGTCCAAGCCATTCTCCAGTGCCAGGGCCATTATCTCTCCTCAACTCCAAGCTGATACACTCAAGCTCAAGGAGTTCCTTACACATGTCCTAACCATCACCCTTGAAGGTGGGAAGGATTCTCCTCAATAGGTAAACAAAGGTAGTCAAGCTAAGAGACTTTAAAAAAGCTCACTTGGGAGGAAGTCCCATGATTATCCTTGTATATATTTATGCTTTTGGTGAGTTGAATAAGGTCAGGAACAAGTTTGGGTGTTTCCTCAATATGCCCAAAGGTCATGCCCAAACACCAACAGCCACAATACTGCTCCTTCCCACTTGAGGTATCACTCCAACCATTCTTTGTATATACCATTGCTTTTATCATATTTTTGGTATCTCCTTCACGCTTACTCACACAGAGACTGTGTGATTTAAGTTTGGGGGAGGTACCAAGTATTTGATCATGTTTACTTTGTTGATTCTGAGTCTCATGCATTGCATTGCATTGCATATACATATATGCATAGAAAAATCGAAAAAAAATTAAAAAAATTTCTAAAAAGAAACAAAAACAAGCATTTAGGTTGCATCATTTGCATATTTACGATTGAGTCTAGAAGCATTCAGATTGCATTCATGCATTTGGAGCCAACCTAATAAGGAAACACATGCTTAAAACTCAAAACTTCACCCTAGCTGATCATAGCAACTAGCTTAAGCATCTCTTGAAAAGCTTGCATGATTTGAGCCTTGAAAACTGTTCTTGAAACTTGTTGCTTGTGTGAGATTGACATTCTCCTTTAAACCAACTCCAAATGAACTTAAAGCTGAATCAACTTAATTCTTCTTGCATATGGACTCTTGCATGCTTGGTCATGGGTTATACACATTTGGATTTTACTTATCCTTTCTACCACTCTTTATAAAACCCAAATGGCACTCCAACACCTTTAAATCCTTACCATTCTTTGAAGCCTAAATCATTTTTTTTGTGTGAGGCCTCTTTTGATAGCTTGTCATGTGCAAAAACTTGAGAGTATTAGAGGCGACATTGGTTGTTCTTTTCCCATGCTAGCTATAGGACCTCTTGAGAGCTAGCAATTAGGATGGGAATTTTGGTATTGTGATGCAAAAGAGATTATTTTGGGTCTTTGGGTGTTAGATGAGTGAAAAGAATGAACTAAAAGAAAGAAAAAGAAAAGAAAACCACTAGGGATCAAAAGAAAAAGAAACAAAAGCTCTAGAAACTTCAAATAAGATACTCCTTAGGCTAAGAAAAGAAAGAAAGAAAGAAAAGAGTCTAGAAAAGACTTTGGGAAAGACATAACAAAAATAAGAGTAGATCTTAAGTAAAAAGTGAAAGAATAAGTTCCTAGTTGGTTCAAAAGAAAAGAAAAGAGAATGAGTTCATTAGGTGAGTGAAATAAGATAGTGATCTTAATGTTTTTGGGAATAAATGGGTTTGAAATTTACACCAAGGAAAATGGTAGAGTTTAAAGTTGTCTAGGAAAAGGGTAGATTGATAAGAACAAGCAATGTATGCATAAGTTGCTCCTTTTCTTAGATATATTTTGCATAATGATCAAGCTCCTATTCCTGAGTCTAAGCCACTAAAAAAAAATGTATTGAAACCCCTCTTCTATTCTCAATTAGCCATTTCACTTACCAAGACAAATGATTGAGATCAAGTTTCCATTTGCAAGAACTGACCTTATTAGCCTATGCTTTAATTGAATGTGAGGGTTGGTTGTAGAGATTTGTTGATTGGTGATCCACAACTTGTCTAAAAGAAAGAGTCTTGCTAGGCCTTGTGAAGATAGAGTGTAATAATTGAGGTTGCTTATGCTATAGGTTATGTTTGTTTAGGATGTGGTTTTGAGTTTAAGAAGTATATCCTTTGGTTTTGAGCTCCCATTTTTATTCTCTCTCCCTTTGATCTTAATTAATTACTCGAGGACAAGTAAAGAAGTAGTTTGGGGGAGTTGATATGATGCATATTTACATAGTTTTAGCATTTCATTTTGTACATAAATCATCATATAGATTTATGTTTAGACATCTTTATATTGCATTCATAAGTCTTTCTCAGGTTTTGGGTGTCCTATTGAGATTTTGGAGGTGTTTAGATATATATCTGATGCGAAAGGGTGAAAGATGAATATGGATGGAGACCTTAAAGATATCTTTTGAAGCTCATATATTGGGAGTACATGGGAAATTGTGTTAGCTTTCTAATGAAAGTGGTTTCAAGTCATTTGGAGATGTATTGGAGGAGTTATGATCAATCTACTAGGTGCAGCTGCCAAGGTACCCCGCTCTAGACAAAACACACCCGGGAAATTATCTGCTCCAAGTGCTAGAGCGGGGGTTTAGGAGCGGCCCATCACACCCGCTGTACATTGAGCGCGTCCTGGAGTGGGGTAGCGCAGCGACCCATCACACCCGCTCCAGCACTGTTCCTTAGACGATTTTTATGTTTTGTTGGGCCTGTTCAGATTGTTGGCTGAGCCCATTAGGGTTTTTAAGAACCCTATAAATACATTTTAGACCCTAATGATGGGATTATCTTCTTTTCTCTCTAAGAACACATTGAAACCTTGAAGAAAGATTGAATCTTTAGTTTCTTTTCTTCTTATTTCTTTGTGATTGTTTGATTAAACTTGCTTCTCAACATGATTTCTCTTAAATTAACCATGGGTTTAAGGTTAATCATGAAGATTAGTGAGTTGACACCTTTCGGATTCATGGGCTAGGGTGATTAAGGGTGATTAGAGAAGATCTAGGATGTTTAATGTTAGATTTACATGTTTCCTTGCTTGTTGAGAGTTCTCAATGCCATTTTAGGCTTGATCATACTAAAATGGATCTCTAGGCATTTCATGCCCACAAGGTGTATGATGAAATGCTTGAACCAACTCTTCAATGCTTTTAACTTGCTTTACATAAGAGATTAGTTCCTAAAGAAGTTAAGATTGCTATTAGACTTGTTCTCCATGTTTTCTTTAGTAAAATTCAACCTAAGAGATTAGATGCTTGAGTTGCTATAGTAAAAGAACATTCATCTAGAGATAGAGCTTGTTTAGGATTGTGTCTAGGCATAAGGAAAGTGTATGATTGCTAGCTTTCCATCTTTAGATTGGATCTACATCACCCAAGATCAAATTTCTAGTCCCATGAGTCCTCTTGCTTCATTTTGAGAAAAAGATCATCCCTTTATTGCAATTTAGTAGTATTCTAGTTCAATATCATCTCACTTATTGGTTGCACTTAGATTGAGCATGGTCATGCATTCCCTTTTCTTTAGGATCACTTAGAACTGGTTCGACATCTCTTATACTACATAATTTGATTAGGAGCTTTGAAAACTCCTAACATCAGATGCCGGAGGATCCTACACATGCTCTCCCAAAATCTGAAGGTTTAGGGATATATCCTTTTGAAATCCATTGGTTCGAGGATGTGATTATTCTTATATTGGAGGTTTCAAGGACTCTTGTCCAGGGACCTGCAGAATAGATGGACTTTCGTCCAGGGACCCGGAGGTTTTTTTAACCCGGAGGTTTCTTGTAAGTAGGCTCATCGTGAGGGATATCGTTGGAGGGCTTTCTTTCAGCTGGTTGGCCCTGCATATGCAGCCCTCGTCGAGGCTGAGGGAACTCGAGGGTTCTTTCGGACCTTGGTCCCTGCGTAGATTCTTGGAGAATCGTTGTTTGAGACCTGGAGATGGATAACTAGGAATTGGGATCCTATGAAAAAGTTAGTTTGAATTCGAAGGTTAGTGCTTAGAATTCGGAGATAATCAAGATGAAATGTAAAACTCTAATTTTTAACACTCGGGAACCCGAAGGCCTGTCCTTGAGATTAAAGGAGTTCGTCTAGAACCCTGAGGTTTCTGAATAGACACTGAGGTCTTTTGTCTGAACCCGGAGGTAAGGCGATATAAACGCAAAACTCGGAGTTTTTAACATTTGGGACCCTCTGGTCTTTATTTAAACCCTGAGGTTTGTTATTTAAACCCGGAGGTTGCTTTTAGACCCTGAGGTTGTTTTGAACCCGAAGGTTTCGACATAACCCGGAGGTTTTTTGGACACTGAGGTCTTATTTAACCCGGTGGTTTCTATATAACTCGGAGGTGTCGATAGGACCCGGAGGCCTTTATAACCCGGAGGTGTTGATATAACCCGGAGGTTTTTTGGACGCTGAGGTCTTATTTAACCCGAAGGTTTCTATATAACCCGGAGGTTTCTATAGGACCCGGAGGTGTTGATATAACCCGGAGGTGTTTGGACCTCGAGGTCTTATTTAACCTAGGTTTCTATATAACCCGGAGGTGTCTAAAGGACCCAGAGGCCTTTATAACCCGGAGGTGTTGATGTAACCCGAAGGTGTTTTGGACCCTAAGGTTTTATTTAACCGAGAGGTTTCTATATAACCCGGAGGTGTCTCTAGGACCCGGAGGCCTTTATAACCCGGAGGTATTGATATAACCCGGAGGTGTTTGGACCCTGGGGTCTTATTTAACTTGGAGGTTTCTATATAACCTTGAGGTGCCTATAGGACCAGGAGGCCTTTATAACCCTGATTTGTTGATGTAACCCGGAGGTGTTTTGGACCCTGAGGTCTTATTTAACCCGGAGGTTTCTATATAACCCGGAGGTGTCTATAGGACCCAGAGGCCTTTATAACCCGGAGGTGGTTATATAACCCGGAGGTGTTTTGGACCCTGAGGTCTTATTTAACCCGGAGGTGTTTTCTTCAAGATCGTAATCTGCCCCCCTTAGGGTAGGCCACTACCGACCTCAGGTAAGGATTCACATTCTTCCACTCAGAAGTAGGCCACTATCGAGATCCTGTAATGCTGCACTCTGCTTTCTGCAGAAAGCCACTCTCAGTCTTTTATCTCGTGCTTGTGTGACTTCAACCCGTGAAAGGGTTACTAATCCCCTTTAGAATTCGGCTGTAGGTGTCCTTTTTCCCCTGCCTTTCTCCTGATCGTGTCTTCTTTAGACGCTTATCAAGGTATGGAGACTTGGAACTGTCTCTTTAGAACTTTGTAGATGTAGATACCCTTCGGAACTTGTATGGGCGTATAGCCTTGGAAGCTTTTAGAGGCACGTGGCCTTAGCTTCCTTTTGAGGTAGATCATGGTATATTGCCAGGAGAAGTGGTAGGAAGGTGCTCGGAGCTTGTTTCTTCTTCGTAAGGCCGTTGATGGCCGAAGCCCGGTCCCTTCGGGAATAAGCCATCATAAGAGTGATGGGGCTTGTTGTTGGCAATGGGAGAATCTGTGGTCTCATTGGATTTTTCCTCACTGTAAGGTGAGCAGTCGTAGACCCGAAACCTTGGACTGGGCCCTGAGATCAGAGCCTGGAACCTGGCCCGGAACATGGAAATCTGGCTTTTCCTTCTGGGTGAGTAGTAGCAGCAACGTAAGTTCTCCGACTTCTTTTCAATCCCCTTTGCTCTAATTGGAGTCTGTGTTTTTCTCTGGCCCCTTTGCAATAGGCCAAGCTGTGCCCGGCGTTTGGGCAGGGTTGCTCATACTTTTGGTTGCTTCCTTGTTTTTCTCTTTGTGGTGTCTGGTACGCCTGCAGTGTTCCCAGAAGCTCTTCTTCTGGTTCCCTTGCTTTTGATACTTGTTGTGGGAACCGAAATCCACCTACTGTCGATAAATCGTAAAAAAAGAAACTTCAGGAAAACCCTAAGTTTCCAGAGGAACCGGCTATCTGCAGAACCGCACAACGAAGACTAAGAAAACGATAAACTTAGAATTTTTAAGAGAATAAACGAGATTGAGAGCAAAGAGGTTCTTATTCTGAATCTGCGTAAGAACTGGTACAAAAAGAGTAGCTGAAAACTTAAAAGCGAAAAACCCTAATTGAGACGCAGCTCGCTAATAGAAAACAGAAATATTCCTAAATGCTAATTTTGGTGGTGAGAGCTCTGAAAAATCGTGTCCCAGCTTCTGCCCTATGCCTCCTCCTTATATACTCCTCCTTAGGCGGTTTTGATCTTTCCATTTCGCCCGAATCCGAATTTATCGGGAACTTTCCATATTTGTCGATCCTTCCTTTTCTTCTGCGGAAATCTTCTATTTATCTTCAAACTTGCCTTTTATCTTCCGTCTGCGAGTAAACCGTCAAAACGTTATCGTATCTTTGGGTTTGATTTCGTTAATGTCGCGAGATAGGTTTTTATCGTGTTTTCGGACCTTTCGGGCCGTTTTACGATAAAAACCGTTTTACGACTTTAAGGACACCGTTTCCTGATCCGATGCCGTTTTTTACGATTTTCTCGACGTTTTTTTATTAAAAACGCGTTTTTATGATCTTAACGAAAAATCTCGGATAAATCGTATAGTTTAGGCGATGTTCGGTGTCTTGCTTAACCGTTACCGTTTTATACGATTTCTTCGAGTTCTTTTCGGGAAAACGGAGTTTTACGGTTTTTATCGTAAGAATTTAAACGGTAAGTCGGATCGAGACGAAACGAGAGACATTTCGGCCGTGGTTCAGAATGTGACCGTGTCAAAGGACGTAAGGTTCGAATCGGGCCGCAGGAGATCCGGGAGGTCTCTAGTTCGCCTGCTGGCGAACTAGCCGAGGGGTTCTTAGTTCGCCTGCTGGCGAACTAAGCCAGCAGGCAAACTAGTTGGCAGGTTCTAGTTCGCCTGCTGGCGAACTAAGCCAAGCTGTCTTAGTTCGCGCTTCGTGGTTGTTTCGGTCTTTCGCGGTTTTGTAAAACGATTTCTCGAGTTTTATAAAACGGCCTTTCGAGTTTTATAAAATGATCTTCGAGTTTTACAAAACGATCTTCGAGTTTTATAAAATGGCTTTCTCGAGTTTTATAAAACGATCTTCGAGTTTAATAAAACGGCTTCTCGAGTTTTATAAAACGATCTTCGAGTTTTATAAAACGACTTTCTCGAGTTTGATAAAACGATCTCCGAGTTTTATAAAACAGCTTCTCGAGTTTTATAAAACGACCTTCGAGTTTTATAAAACGGCTTCTCGAGTTTTATAAAACGATCTTTGAGTTTTATAAAACGGCTTCTCGAGTTTTATAAAACGATCTTCGAGTTTTATAAAACGGCTTCTCGAGGTTTATTAAACGATCTTCGAGTTTTATAAAACGGCTTCTCGAGTTTTATAAAACGATCTTCGAGTTTTATAAAATGGCCTTCGAGTTTTATAAGACGATCTTCGAGTTTTATAAAACGGCTTTCTCGAGTTTTATAAAACGATCTTCGATTTTTATAAAACGGCTTCTCGAGTTTTATAAAACGATATTCGAGTTTTATAAAACGGCTTTCTCGAGTTTTATAAAACGATCTTCGAGTTTTATAAAACGGCTTCTCGAGTTTTATAAAACGATCTTTGAGTATTATAAAACGGCTTCTCGAATTTTATAAAATGATCTTTGAGTTTTATAAAACGGCTTCTCGAGTTTTATAAAACGATCTTCTAGTTTTACAAAACGGCTTCTCGAGTTTTATAAAACGGTTTCTCGAGTTTTATAAAACGGTCTTCGAGTTTTATAAAATGGCTTCTCGTTTTATAAAATGACTTCCTGGGTTTCATAAAACTATTCCTTTTATATTTTTGCGGGTAATTTTGGATATTGATTCCGTCGTACCGGTTTTGACCCCAACACTTGTCAAACCTGTAACTTCGGCTGAAAGATTTTGTGTCTGCTGGAGGACCTTTCATCTTTCTCATTGGGGCGGAATTGTGAGCCTGGATGCATTGATGGCGTTTAGGGGTTGCTAGATTGATGCTAGTGGATTATCCACTAATCTTGAAGTTGGTCACGATTGCCCCTGGCTGGAAATATTGAATCCAAAGGTTGTAGAGGCGTGTTTTGTAGTTGAGGCCCGGGACTAGCATGAATGTCCATGGACCGAAGGTTGTAGAGGTTTAATCCATGGTTGAAACCTGGAACCAAAAGGAACCGAATATTTCTGAGGCGAGACTCCTAGTTAGGACCTGTAGCCTGTGAGAACCAGGGATTGTAGAGGTCACATTTTTTATGAGGGCCAGAGCAAGCAGGACCCAAAAATAGTAGACGTGTGATTCCTGGTTGGGGCCTAGAACCTGCAGGAACTTAGTGCTAGTTCCTGCATTGAATTATGCTACAACTGTTAGCATGTGTTGTCCTCTTTGAGAGGTGTTCTCCAGCTGCGTGAGTCTTCGGTCTGATGAGAGTAAGTCGTTTCTTGCCCCCAGGTAGCTGGGGTTGAGAGATTATGCCGGAACATATGTGATGTCTCCTCCACCTATCACATCATCATGTAGTTTAGATCTGCCCCTCCTTCTAGTGCCAAACTGTTAGGGTGTTTTCTGGTACAAGCGATTCGTGCTCAAACTACGGAATGATAGGAGGAAGGAGACAAGTCGTGCCATGGGTTTCTCCTGGTTCAGTTGTTGATAAACCAGGGAATCCTGCTTTATGATACTGCCGTATGGGTATGGGCCAGTATATGTCGCCAGGGTGTTAATAGTAGCAGAAAATATTTATCTTTAGATAGGGGCCTACAGCGAAGGCTGCAAGGCCTTCCTGCTCTAGATGATGATGAACCCGTCTTCTAAGAGGGCTATTTGGCCATTCAGGCGTGGAACCATAGAAGGTGTTTGGATTTATAGTTGCATCCTACACTGGGTATTGCCTACATACCCCTCAGAAGGGGATCAAGCCATTGGTAGTTCATATTCGTAGAGGCGCGTAGCCTGATGGAGGCGCATAACCTAGGAGAGGCACGGAGTCTTGGAGAGGCGCATGGCCTTGGAGAGGCATGGAGCCTTGGAGAGGCACATGGCCTTGGAGAGACGCGGAGCCTTGGAGAGGCGCATGGCCTTGGAGAGGCGCATGGCCTTGGAGAGGCACGGAGCCTTGGAGAGGCGCATGGCCTTGGAGAGGCATGGAGCCTTGGAGAGACGCAGGGCCTTGGAGAGGCGCAGAGCCTTGGAGAGGCGCATGACCTTGGAGAGGCGCATGGCCTTAGGAGCACTTGGCTCTGTAATTATTAGGTGTCATATGTTCTAGAGAACATGGCTGGAACAGATGTTAGAATGGTCGATATGTTTCAGTGAACACGGAACGTCGGTATGATTCAGCGAGCATGGCGTGTTTTTGGAGATTAGTAGGAGAACGTGGCCTGAGCCATCAGATGAAGTTATAGGCGTGCTGTAATGAACTCATGTCTTCATATGGTCGATGGTAATCGCAGGGATTAATCGGTCATCGAGTATGACGATGAGGATGGCTTTTAGGTATGAAGTTTTGCCTTGGCGGCTGTGGAGACGATGAGCTCATATCTCTCCCTATTGTGTACGTCTTGACATCTTGTGAACATGCCACCATAAATATAGAGCTTCATCTAGCTGATACTAGTCATCGGGCTCAGCCGTCATTAGCATATCGAAGAAGAAGGTCTTCTAGGTATGAGGAATCGCCTTGGCGGCTATAGAATAGGTTAGCTCTATGGATGAACGTGTTGCCCCCCCCCCCTTTTTAGGTTAAATGAACCTTTATTTATAGTAGAGGTCGTGCCTCTCTCATAGAATTTGGAAATATTCATTATATTCTTAGATAGTAGAATATTTCCAATTTTCTTTAAGGCAGCCATATGTCTTGGACGACTTCCTCTTTCTCCTCTTCGATTTAAGGAGACTCGACCATATTATGATAAATGTGAATGTTCATATTTATCATGAAGTTTTCCTTTTTACTTGGAGGCAGGATGAATTATCTGACCCGGCCCAAAAGCAGGGCCCGGTACCTGGAGCAGGAGCAGCGACCTAGAGCAGGGCCCAAAACCTAGAAGCCGGAAGCTAGCGAAATCTTCTCATGGATTATTTTTCCCCAACAGCGACCCCACAGCAGATCCCGTGGTAATTACCTAAGTCGGTTCTCCACCCATCGGCTGATTGACTCCCTCAGACCAGAAGAGGTAGGGGCAATATTCTTCTTCCGGGTTCCAATGCTCTACTCTCCTCTCCAGCCACTCTTTCATAAGCTCCCATCTGGCCGTAGCTTTTGCTCGGAGGACGGACTGATCCCGATGAAACGCCATACCACACACTTGATTATGAAGAAAAGAAACTCGGTGAGTAATCTCTGATGAATAGCCTTGAGATAGATATGATTAGATGAAGCCTCAGCACCAGTCGGAAGAACAAAAGGGGGACCGGAGATTGACGAAGCAGCTCTAAACAACCTCGAAGGAAGAGTATAAAAGGGTCGCCTTTTCCGGGTCCTTGCTTTTTAATACTCATAGTAGATGACCGAAACCGGAAGCCTCGCGACATTCCCAAAAGAGAGACAGCATAAAAGGTTAGTAATAGGGATCACAGCAAGAACAAATTGAAGAACGAAATCTCACCCTACACTCGACTATGGCGTAAGGCCTCTTTACTCATCAACAAGTTGACACACCGGAACCGTCGAGGGTATCCCAATACGAGCTTCGCCACTACCTCCCCAACGAAAGATAATGGACGAGATACATCTATCGTCACAATAAAGCATTAGTTTCAGACGAATGACAAGAACGATACGTAGAAGGAAGAAGGTAGCTTACCCAAAGTGCACCAAAACAAAGGATATGGGAATGATCCCGGGATTTTCACAAACAAGTACTGCTTGTCCCAACCGTCTCCAAAGGGATAATTGCCCCTGATGCCCCTTGAGGGTTCCTCTACCAAAGTAGTATCATCACGAGATCGAGAATGATAGAACCCCGGCTTGGTCACCAGGGAGAAAAATAATAGGAATACAAGATTTTGTGCACCCCAACGACGAAACCATGGAACTCCCCAAGAACTTGAATAGCCATTAAATTTCTCCAGGTCAAGGAAGTAAGCTGAGAAGGACGGAAGCCAAATAATGAAGACACGTCAGCTATTATAGAACGAACACCGACCCGAAAGGCCGCCTCCAAATATGCTACATAAACGGCTACTTTTTCAGTCCCTCCATCCAGGGGCCCATTCAAACTCTTAAGGGCATATCATCATCACCGAAGGAGGAATCGCGAATTTCTTCCGCTGTTGGTAAGATCTTCCTCTTGGAACACAGGCCATCACCAAGAAGGTAGAAGCGACGGTCCCTCAAAGGTGCCATGGGGACTACCTCATCGTCAGCCTTTGGAATCTCTCCCCAGGTAGGAGTAGGAGACGAGAAAGGATAAGAAAAGAGAAGACGCGGGCTCATACGACCACCCACGAATGAAGATGAGAAAACCGGAATCTCGAACACAGGCCATCACCAAGAAGGTAGAAGTGACGGTCCCTCAAAGGTGCCATCGGGACTACCTCATCATCAGCCTTTGGAATCTCTCCCCAGGTAGGAGTAGGAGACGAGAAAGGATAAGAAAAGAGAAGACGCGGCCTCATACGACCACCCACGAATGAAGATGAGAAAACCGGAATCTCGGGATTGATCTCAGAAAATCAAAAGCTCAGGACGAGTTGAAACCACTCAAAGGCATTGAAAACCCTTATATACGCCTAGTCTTTCATTCCCTAGAGCCAGAAAAAGAAACATCCATATTTCCACATATTTGGGAGGATTCCCAAAAGCGGCTAGCTCGGAAAAAGGAAAAGATCAACCCTCACAGAAGAAAGCAAAATTTCCCAACGAAGGAAGTTTTGTGAACATCTGACAGAAATTCCCTCAAGATATTGGACCGGGACGCTTCTCGGGTCATCCAGATCCCCCAGAAAAGATTATCAAGACCCTAGAATCCATCATCTGAGTCAAGGATCCAAGGAAGCACCGCTCAAACCAAGTCCGCCACAGAAATTCCGACTCTCTCCCGGGTCCAAAGAACGACTCCGGTCTAAGAAGGACTCAAGATACGAGTTCCTGGAGCGTCGTCCTACCTAAGGCAAGCCTGGTGAGAATTAGAAAACTCTGGTTGACTTGAGTGCACAGGTTATTCCCCGAGTTCGATAACGAAGTCGAGAAATAAGGGGCAAGCTGTTGGGGAAAAATATTCAGGTATCATTTTCCTCCAGACCCCATACAGGACCTCGACCTCGGGTCCCCGATCAAGGAATGCTCCGTGTTCCCGCTATCAGACACTTCGGGATCGATCCCAAGGACCACCCCCCGATCCAAGAAATGGAATAATTCCGATAAGTAGAACCTTCCATATTTCCGAATATGGAAGACTTCAATCTACTCAAACCATTTAAAGACGACTGTATAAGGGGAACCCAAACCCTAGAACAAGGGATCGACTCTTCAAGACTTAGAGATTAGACTTAGACGGCTAGGGTTTGGGTTCTTACCCAAATGCTTGTATTTTTTGCTTTTCTATTTAATAAAACATCTCTTCAAGTCTCTATTTCTTGAATATCTTACAAACCCTCATGAAATACCTTCAAACCCATACAAAGTACCAGCTTATCCGTCGTTCTGTAGTACTCACAAAGATTCTACACAAAAATCCCTTAACAGATCCCTATGTTATTCAGGAACTAGTGTAAACTTGATGCATTATTCAGTTCCAGGGAACCTTGGGATGACTCAGATTCCGCCTACTAGGATCACTCTCGTTTTAGCCGATAGATCAACCAGAACCCCGAAAGGTAACTCGAAGACGTGCCGGTACTTGTTAATGATTGTCACATACCTTCTGACTTAATAGTCCTAAAGTATGAGCAAGAACAAAAAATACCACTCATTTTAGGAAGACCCTTCCTAGCGACAGCCGGAGCAAACATTGATGTCAAAGAGGGACGTGTTTGTCTAAATATCGGAAACATATCAATGATTTTTGATATGGAGCAGATAGTTAAGAAACCTTTGATTAACGGTTAGGCTTATTATGTAAACCACCTTCCGAGTTAATCGAGGAATCATTTATGGATATGTGCTCGAATCATCCTCCGGAAGGAGAATTCAAATCTATGGAGAGCGACGTATATTCCCTTGATGGCCGTATTGAGGAGTACGCTAGATTAATCGATGCAACGAAAGAGGCAACCCATATCTATATTGAAGAGGACGATTCTTGAATCCCCATTGATCGACATCCTAAGGAGAACATCGATCGACGGCGTTTCCTAACCGTCGATTGGAGTAACGAGAAAGCACCAAAAATCGAGCTTAAGCCACTTCCTTCTGGACTTAAATATGCTATTCTCTACGAGTACTCCTATCGTGTCATCATAAATGCCAATCTAAGTAGTGCCGAAGAAGCTGTACTGCTGAACAAATTACGAAAGTACGGCAAGGCTATCAGATATTCTCTTGATGACATTCCAGGAATCGTTCTTGATCTATGCATGCATAAAAACACGAGATTAAACCTGAACCTTAAGGAAGTAGTCAAAAAAGAAAATAATGAAACTGCTTGAAGCCGGTGTTATTTATCCTATATCCGATAGTAATTGGGTCAGTCCAGTTCATGTTGTTCAAAGGAAAGGAGGAATTACCGTGGTGAAAAATGACAACAAACAATTGATCCCTATGAGAACCGTAACCAAACATCGTGTTTATATCGATTACAGAAAACTAAACGCTGCCACGCGAAAGGAACACTTTTTCCTCTACCCTTTATTGATCAGATGTTAAAAAGGCTCGCAAGCCATCAATACTACTATTTTCTCAACGGGTATTCCAGATTTTTCTAGATTCCCATCCATTCTGGCGATCAAGAAAAGACCACTTTCACCTGTCTTTATGGAACATTGTATGCCACAGAATGACATTTTGACTGTGCAGCGCCTCTGCTACTTTCCAAAGATGCATGATGTCTCTTTATTCACAGACATGATCAAATATTTCATGGAAGTTTTCATGGATGACTTCTCTATCTATAACTCAGACTTCAAGACATGTCTTCATAACCTAAGTAAGGTGTTAACCAGATGTGAGGAAGAGAATCTAGTCCTGAATTGGGAGAAATGTCATCTAATGGTTAACAGTGGAATAGTTTACAGACACAAAGTTTCTGCAGCCAGAATCGAGGTTAATAATGCCAAAATCAAAGTAATGACATGCCTTCCTCTCCCCACGAAAGTGAAAGATGTTCGAAGCTTCTTAACATGTTTGATTTTATAGGAGATTCATAAAAGACTTTAGCAAGATCACTAGACTTCTGACAGCACTCCTATGTAAAGAAGCGAAATTCGAATTCACAACTGAATGTCTAACAGCTTTTAAGGAAATCAAGTCCGCCCTGATATCTGACCCCATTGTCCAGGCACCAGACTGGAATTTTCCTTTTGAAATAATGTGTGATGCCAGCGATTTTGCCGTAGGCGCAGTACTTGGGCAGAAAAAGGACAAAAAGTTGCATGCAATATACTACGCTTGTAGAACCCTCGATATAGCACAATGTAATTATGCAACTACAGAAAAAGAACTACTACCAGTTGTTTTTGCTTTAAAAAAATTATGTTCCTACCTAGTCGTTTTAAATGTGATTTTTCACATTGATCATGCAGCCCTGAAATACATAATGAACAAAAAGGACGCAAAACCTAGACTTTTACGATGGATTCTTCTATTACAAGTATTCAAAATAGAAGTCAAGGATAAGAGAGGAGTAGAAAATGGAGTTGCATATCATTTATCCCGGATAAGAGTTGACAATGATGTCCCCATTAACGATTTCTTTTACCTATAGAAAATATCTACCAAACAGAATCAACCTTTATTAGAAACGTTCGTGCGTCATCCAAAGCAGAATCGATCGACGGTGATACACTCCTATTGATTGATGCTAGTGATGCAAACTGATATATAGTGTTTTTAGCACTATTGTATACATGTTTTCTAACTGGTTTTCAACGTTTTGTCGATTTAGTCCAGTCGTTTTGGGTCAATTCAGGTCATCTGAAAGGCTATGGAGCTGAAGAGAGGTGCATGAAGAAAGATGTAAGAATCAGAGTCTTGTCCTGTGGAGAAATCATACGGAGCAGACAGATGCTTGCTCCCTAGTGCGAGCAGTCCATGCAGAGCAATCAGAAGACTGCTCCCGACATTTATGGAAACTTCAATATCTTTTGAAGGCAAACCCTAGTATTTTTCCCTCTCTTGAAATCGAGGGCGTCTCCCTATAAAAACAGCTCTTTCATTTTTTTTACGACTTAAGCTAGTTTTTTCAAGAGACCTAGACAATTTTGGCGATTTTCTATTATAAGGGAGACGGCAACTCTTCTCGACAAGAAGATCATCCTGAACCCTATTTATTTCTTTCTGGAATTTTATGCAGTCTCATTCAGTTATTATGTCTTTGTCATCTTGTTCCATGGCTGATTAGTCGCTGGCTCATCTAGGGTTCTAGGATGTTAAGTCGCATGAGTTAAACATAGATAAGCAATCATATTGTGTCTTCATTCATTCACTTCTTAATGCTTGCTTTAACTTTGATCACTTATCGTTACATCTTAGGTTGTTTCTACTCATTAACCGTGTAGTAGATAACTTGATTTTGGGTGAATGGTCTAGCATCCCCAGTCAGCGAGAGCAGATATTGGGGTACTAGATGAACCTATCGGACTTGACCCTTATTGCTTGTGATCGTATCTGAACTCAATCGAGAGCAGGGGCGGATCCAGAAATTTTTTTATATGGGGCAAAATATATATATATAGTTTATTATATATATATATATTAAAATATTAATTATAATTTAAATTATCCATTAAAATTTATGGTATGTTATATTATATTCCTTCCGTTTCAAATTATATGATGTTTTTGAAGGTTTAAATTGTTTCAAAATATATGATGTTTTGAAGTTTTAAGGTATCTTTTGAGATTTTAAGGTTAATTTTAACTTTATTGGAAACTGTTTAACCAATAAAATTTTACAGTGAATGATTATAATATTATATCTTTTAAAATACTTTTTAGAATAATGTAAATTTCTTAATTTTTGTGCACCAACCCAAAACATCATATATTAAAAACTGAGGGAGTATTACTAAAATGCATTTATTTTTTTTAAATATATTTATTTTAACTGGGAGCAATAAATATATAAAAGGTTTATAATGTTAAATACTTTTAAGTAATATTAAAAAAAAAATATATATATATATATAATTTGATTCTGAAAATCTTTATTGATTTAAGTTGTTATTTTAGTTTAAGTGTTGAAAAACATAAATTTAATAAAAACAATCTTTAATCTAAAACTTAAATAAAGTAAATTTTATTTTATAAAAGATAAAAACTAATATTAAAAAAGGAAAAAAAACAAAATTTTATTTTATAACAAAATTACAAAGAAAGAAGAAATGAAAATTTCTTATATTAAAATGTAACTCAAGGTAATAAAGTTTGTAAGAAATCTGAAAAACAAAAACAAGTTCACAGGTTCGAACATAAGTTACATGGGGCATTATTGAGTTATTTAAGCCAAAAGAATCGACAATTTTCACTTGCATCTACTTCTGTACAAGTTTTTTTCATAAATCAGCCTGTCCGCCCCGTTCTCTCTAGAAGGGAAAGCATCTCGCCGGCTACACTCTCTCTCTACTGGGTCTCTCAAGACGTGCATGAGAGAAAGTCCGATCCGCGTTCTTGAGCCACTTCTATCCTAAGTCTAAAACCGCTGCACTAAGGCACAGGATATCCAACTTCAAGCAGAAGCCTGATAAACCTTTTCATGAAGCTTGGAAGCGATAGAAGGAGTAGCAAAGGGAATGCCCCCATCATGGATTCGATAATGACTACATACTGGATGTATTTTACAATGGAGTGACCTATGAGTTCCGAAACACCCTCGATTCCTCGAGTAATGGAGACTTCATGTCTCAGACAACACCAGGAGCATTTGCACTCATCGAGAATATGCCATCAAGCTCGCTAAAAAAGAACAAGGAGCATGACCGCTCAAAGACTGTGAACAGCATTGATGATCTCGCTGCAAAGGTAGACCAACTGATAAAGAACAATCAAAACCAAGTGTTTGTCATGGAAGAGACTATTCCGGAAAGGAGTGCTGGAGACCTTGCTTTTGATGCCGAGATAGCAGGGGATGATCAGCAAGATGGCAGCTTAAAAACTACCACCCGAACCCTAATGTGAGGAACAACACGCAGCTTTTCTTGCCCAAGCAAGATAAACCAGATGAGAACGCGTAGAGCAATCCCGGACAGTACCCTGGATATCAGAAGACCTACCAGGCTTGGGCCTTGTACTCGAGCCAGCCACAGAACAACCAATCTCAGAAACAGCAGACCAATCAGCTGACTGTTTCAGGAACAACGAGCACTCTCCAAGATGACGCGAGCGGTGTAACTGCTTTGCTGCAGCAGTTTCTCCAGGGTCAACAAATCAAGGGAAAAGCACTGCACCAAGTCACTAATCACATAAATTACAGAATGAATCATATGTTCAATGACTTGACTATCAAGTATGACAATGTTGCGAGCCACATGAGGCAGATGGACATTCAGATTGCTCAGACTGCTGAGGGTGTGAAGTGGCAGCAAGGTACTCTCCCGAGTAAAATAGATAAAAACCCCAAAAGGAGTGCAATGCGGTGCAACTGAGGAGTGGAAGGAGTCTACGAGAAAGTGTTCCAAGGAAACTAACCGCAGCAGAGAAGGGTAAGCAAAAGGAAAGCGAGCAACCTCAACATGACACTGCTCCGCTCGACAATGACGATGCAGAGCAACCGGTTGAGACTGCTCCACCAACTACCTCTGCAAACTCATAGCAACCTGCTGCGACTGCTCCACGACACGATTACACTCCAAAGATCACATTTCCTGTTCCCGAGAAGAAGACTCGGAAAAATCGCAAAGAAATGAAGTGCAAGAAGATGTTGGAGGACCTAACTACAAAACTATCTCTGATGGATGCGATTCAAATGATTCCCTCCATGAGAAGTTTGATGAAGGGGTTGATCTCAAGAAAAATATCAGGACACAGTGAGATCATGATAGTCTCAAAGTAATGCAGTGCAGTGATTCAGAACAAACCAATTAAGAAGTTAGATGATCCCAGAAGATTTGTTATATCAGTGCAGATTGGGAGGACTACCTTCGCCTGCTCCTTATGTGATTTGGGCTCAAGTGTTAATCCCATGCCCTATTCTGTAGCCAAGCGCCTAGGATTCACCACTTTCAAACCAACAATGATATCTCTGGTGTTCGCAGACATATCAGTCAAGTTACCGGTAGGTATATTAGGGGATCTGCAGGTCAAGGTTGGCAACGCCTACATTCCATCTGACTTTGTAGTTTTGGAAATTCATGATGAGCCGAGAATCTAGGACGTCCTTTCCTCTGCACATCTGGAGCGATCATCGATGTTGGGAAAGAGAAAATTCACCTGCATCTCGGAGACATAGCAATGAAATTCGAAATGAATTCATTGCTGAAGAAACCGATTGTAGAATCCGTTGTATCGATAGAATGTAGAGTCTATATATTATGTTCGGCTCAATCCCAAGGTGCACAAGTGTTTGTGATCTGTCATTTAGCTTCTTGAGATGTGTAGCTTTAACTTTCGTATATGCAAAGAAACTAAAAACCATCAAGTGATATTGGCTTGATTTCTTCTCTCACAAGCTTTCATAAGGCATGATGTTCTCAAGTGCTCTCATTGGTACACTATTTAATGATATAACGTGCGGGACGAACTGCCTCTCCCCACATAAATTTGGTACCTTTATTGCCTTGAGGTTACTCCTTGCATCTCCATTGGTGATTTTTTCACTCTAAAACTTTGTGTTTGTTGAGGTGTGTAGGGAGCCGTGAGATATCTCTTGATCATGTTTTCATCACATAAACCATTGACTTCTCTTGACATGAACTCTCCACCTCTATATGTCCTTAGAGTCATGATTTCTTTCTTGAAATCATTTTCCAACTAGCTGCTTGAACACCTTGACCTCCCATATGCATCGCTTTTTCTTTCATAAGAATCGCCAACATATATATCTTGGGAATGATCGACAATAACAAATATATATATTTGTTACAGGATATGGTTTGTCGTGCTTTGGACCAAAAAGGCCCGCATGTAATAGCTTCAGGGGTTTAGAGGCTCGAAATGATGCCTTTTTGGAATAATTGTCGAACTTGCTTCCCGACTAGACAAGATTCTCATATCCTTGTTTCTTCTTTATCTTCGGTAGTCCATGAACTATTTCTTGCTGAGACATTTTCTGCATTGTCTTGAAGCTTATGTGACATAACCTTGAAAATCTCCATGTTTGTCTTCAAGTCTCGTGTTTAGACACATAGGTCTGCCAACTTTCAGATTTATCTTGTCAAGTCTATTCGGAGATCGTATGACTTTTACTAATAGTCTCCCACTCGGATCATGAACCATCAAGTAATCATGTCTCATCCATATATCACAGCCGAATTCAGTAGCTTGTCCCAAGCTTAGAATATTGCTCTTGAGCTTGGAAATGTACTAAATATTGTTGATTTTTTGCTCACCAGTTTTGATTTGAAAAATGATTGATCTTTTCCTTTAATCTTGACTTAAGAGTCATCCCAAAACTTGAATTTTCCCTTTATTTTCTCATTGAGTTCTGGAAAGTAGCTATTGGTTCCGGTCATGTGGTTACTAGCTCCATTCTCTTAATACCAAACTCGATCTTGCCTTTCCTTGGTTTCATATTTAATTTTCATGCATGTATAGTGCTGTATCAGCTTCTTTAGTAGTTTTATTAACTTCTTGTAGTCTTTGAATTCTATCTGTACATGAGGAGGCGTAGTGACCAAGTTTATCACATCAGAAAAAAACTATCTTCGATATATCCTTTTCTATTTGGAATGATCAGCTTGGTCTATTGGCCTAACTTATGAGTTAAGCCTTCCTCTACCTCGACCTTTATATCAATGTCCACCTCGGCCTCGTGATGTAGAATAACCTTGCTGGTGAAATTGCATTTAGAAGTTTCCCTTGTGATTCTCCATTACTATCTTCATCCATAATTATCTATTTGTATGCCTTCACTCTCCAGTAATATCTTCAAATCCCGTTGTATTCAAGTGTAGGACTTGTTATAGAGATGATATTATGTGAATGAATTTGTTTTTTGGTACGCTATTGAGAAAATTTCGAAAGAGTGTGAATTCTTCTATCACTTGTTCAAGTGGCTAACTTAGACACTAGCTTCGTTAACTTCCCCACAAAGCTATCAATTGTTTTTGAATCCTTCATCTGAATTCTTTCTATTAGGGGTTGTAATCTTGCTTCCTTGACATGATCAGCTCTGTGGTTTCTTGATTTGATTCCGACCCTAATCCTTTTAGGAGTGTCTTGTTCGCCGACTTGCAAACTAAGAGTCTCTGGAATTGTTCGCAACTATTATCCTATCGCGATATCGTGTATATTGAAATCATTCGTACCTGGTTCAATCGCATCTCACACTTTGTAACTCATCAGCAAGATCTTCATCCTCATGACCGAACCATGTAGTTCGTTGTAAAAAAACATCGGACATTGGATCTTTGCTGGTGAGAATTCCTTCAATCGTGTTGCAAGTTTGTCTCCCCTGGATCAGGTTTAACAACTGTAGGTTTTCAAGATCTCTGATGTGAACCTTGAAACTCTGAAACCAAATATAATTTTTAGACTACAATTAGTAATTGTATAAATACAACTTTCTTTATTAATGTTTAGAAACTCTTTCAAAACTAAACACACAAAAGCTCTTGTATTCTTAAAATCAAAATCACAATTTATATATAGGAATGTTACACCTTCTTTGCTAATCGTATTCTTAATGTAAATATAAAACTTTATTTTCCTATTTATAATATAAGTAGATAATTTCAATTTTAAATAATTTCCATTTATCCTTGACCGACTTGTTAGGAATAACTGCAAACTACTCCCTCCGTTTCATATTAAGTGTTGTTGTAGAGAATTTTTTGCGTTACAAAATAAGTGTCGTTTTCGGCTTTCAATGCAAAATTTATTAATTTTATTATGTAATTTGTTTTTCTATTGGTTAAAATATGGTTAGGTGTATGGGTAATTGTATTTTTATATTGGAAATATGTAAAATTAATTGTTCCTTAATCCGTGTGCACAGCTGTAGAGTGACACTTATAATGAAACAGAGGGAGTATTGAAACTTATCGAAGAAAGAGTATCAAATGATGTTGGATTTAAGGTGAGTGTTCGAGATTTGAATGCCTTTCTCTAATTTCGTGGCTGAACTTTAATTCGCTGAGATATAAGTGATTTACCTTTTGACTTTTAATCTAATATTAAAAGTCCAGAAAATAATGATTATAAATTAATAGTATAGATTAATACGATTGTATTAATATGAATGAGACATCTCAACATACTACGGGCCATCGTACTCGGTTAAAAATACATATCATGTAGCTCTATGATTGTTATAAAATTCACATGCACGTAATCATCAACTGGATATGTGATGCAAATATCCGAAAACGTGCCCCACTCCATATCACAACGATTGAGTGGAAAAAATCAGGGGCTACTGTGGCACAATTGTCTTGGAGTGGCTTTTATATAGTGAAAGTCAAAATCAGTGCGACCCAAGTAAAACTAATGACAGGGACTTTATACATAAAGTGTTTATATATTAATATGGAAAAATGATAAAGCTTTCTACCTTAAGGATGAAGATGTCAATTCGAGTTTCACAAGCTGTAGAGAATAGATTTAAAAACTGGTTTTTATCTTTTGGTCCAACAAAACTATGGTTTCAGTCCGAAACTTCTTTTCTTGCAACAAAAAAATATGAAAAACTGATTCAAAATTAATATATTAGCACTTTCTTTGAACACAAAAATACAGGAAAATAGTATATTAAAAGTAGTCATATGGTGTTATTATATAATAACATCTCTATTTTTTTTTTTGGTCAAATCATAATAACATCTCTAAATTATGATGTTTTGTGTTGCTAACAATATCAATGATACCAGAAAGTATTTTTTTTCCTTCTCTCTTCTCTTTACCCCCTTTTTCCTTACCATATCTTCTCTAAAGTAAGTGGTCGTCTTTCTTCGGTGTCGACAACGCACGTGAGAGCCACCGCCGGTGCTATGGCCTTTCCTTCTCCCTCTCCTCGGTTTTGTTTCGTCCCTCCATCTCCTTCTTGTCCCCCAGTCAATATACTTCAGGAAGTGGTTTGGATGGTGTCTCCGGCGAGGATCTCTGTGAGCGAAGAGCTTCTTCCGGTGGTGCTCTGCCTCTTCTAGTTCCTTGGTGAGACCATGCTAGCGATTGGTGGTGGTTGTGGTCGGATTTGAGGGTTCACGGTTAAGATATGGGTTTTTTTCAATTTGTCTCCAGATCTATTTCCCGGCTTTTTTTTCTCCTTGTGGTGGTGTGAAGTCTCAGCTATCTTTAGGCTCTAGCCTCTGTGATGCTATGAGGCTTCGGCAGAGGGTTTTGTAGCTCTTTTTGGTGTCGAGGAGGTCGTTTACCCTTTATCCTTAGTCGTGTGAGCTCCGGAGGAATTCTCTTCCTCGGAGGTGAGTCTTTTGTTGAAGTATGTAGTAGAAGATGGTGCTTCAATCTTCTTCTGACTTGCACGAATTCTGTGGTTTGTTCGGAAGGAGTCGTCTATAGTTTTCTTTGCAGCTTATCACCGACTCTCATCACTATGGATCCCTGTGCTTGGTTTTTATTCTGGTCCATCTGGTCAACGACGACGGTCATCTTCATCAATTGTGTGTCCTTGTGCTTCATGTTCATGCTTTCTGTTTTGACACCAGAAAGCTATCGGTTTTTGATTGCAGCGGTACGGTTTTGAGAGTGCGCTCTTGACCTATTAGTGTCAACGCTTGGTAATAAGCACATCCAGTGTCATAGGGGCCTGTTTGTATTCTATGGCAGTGTGAGTTGGCTGTGTTCCTTTGCAGGTCCAGACACTTTTCCAGGAGAAATGTTTGCAACCCCCGATTTTGTTACTATTGGTGATGGAGGCGAGTGTATAGTCTGAGTTCTTGGCATCGTCACTCATTTGAATGGTTTGGAACTCTCTCTCTTTCATACTTCAAGCGTTTCATAGACTGTGACGGTTATAGATCTGGTGGAAATCATCGGGAATCAGCTACTCCAGAGACGACACAGAGAATCCAACATCCTAGGCAACAAGGAGAACCTCCTATTCTCGTGATCCTTGTCGGTGGTTGAGAACGACAACTGCTTCCGAAGAATTTTGAAAAACAAAGTAGCAAACTGTGCTGGGTTTAGTGGGTGGGTGAAACTAATTTTGTAATAGATTAAATTTGAAAATTTTGTTCGAAGCAAGCTTGTAACAAGATCTTGTATTTCTAACTTCGGGTCGAACTAATATATATATTATTTAAAACAACAATATCAATAAAATTCTGATAGCCATAAAAGTGTATAGGACTTGCAACTTATCAAGATTAAAGGATACTTTAATATGTCATTACAAATTTTTCACTGTATAATAACAATATATCTTGAATTATTGCTTTATATGTCCATTTAGTTTTTAATCATTTGTATGTGTTATGGTATGGTTTTAAAAATATAGAGAAATTAGCAGCAATGACCATCAAAAAAACTAGAATTAACAAAGTAATCATAACAAGGTCATGGTTAGAATACAACGTTATAATATGTATTAATTCCTCTTTTGTCGTTCAAATCCAAACGCACACATCCAAATTATCTTTTCAACTTTTTCATAGCTCAATCATATTTTTTTACCATTTCGTGATTTTTCTTTGATGATGACGATAACTTTATTGATTCAAAATAATATTTTAATATTAGTATTCAAATAAGGATGAAAATTGCAAGACAAAATTATGAAAGTGATATATGTTATCTCAACCAATGCTAGTGTCAATGTCGTTTAAACGATTGTACATACCAATTACATCTAAACATGCCATAGTATACTCTTCTTCTTCTTCTTTTTTCCTTCTTTGTCTCGTTCTCCTATTTTCATTTTTGTTTTCGTCACCTTCATATGTTCTCTCCCTTTTTCTCTCATTCTCTTTATCTTTCCTTTCCTTTTTATTTATTTTGTTTGGGTTAACTATGGCAGTTGAGATACAATTTTATAATATGTTTTAGTCTTTATTGTGTTTTGTGAGTTGAGTATGTTTCCTTTTAATTGGATTGACTAGTGCAGTTGATAATAGGTGATTGTACTATCAAGATGAGATTCATATATGGAGAAGATGAACCATATTAATACTATACTATTAGGAGATTGAATAGAAAAGTAACAAATATGTATTGTGTTTATTGTTATCACACTTATTTTGAACTACTCTAAATTATTAGCCTGAATACCACTAAAAAACAAGGCTCTTGGTTAAATCCAAAATATTTTCATATTTTTTTTTTCTTTTAGATTAGTTTTTTTTTGTTTTACCATAAAGTTAGCTATCTTTGAACAGCAAACTTTCTCAAAAAAAGACATTCTTTTTTAAAATTAAACAATATATTTAACTCACGTCTCAATGATTTTTTGTTTGTCTTCCTGCGATTTAGCTAACCTTGTCATTTATCTTTTTTTTTTTTGAACAACAAAGACTTATATTAAATTAAATGTCTAATGGACAGATTTCGTTACAATCGGAGATATACTCGACGATAATCTGATAAGCTAGCACAATTAAAATATAACGAAAGACAGAGATGGCCAAGGAGAGAAGAAACCCGTAGAAAATCTTCACTTGTAATCCTAAAGCACACGTTCTAAAGAACACAAAATAGTCGAAATCGACGTTGAAGAACCCATTTAGAGGGTTTTGAGAATAGTTGATAACCGTCTCTGAAGATGTCAGAATCTCTCGATATTGAAATGAGGTGCGGAGAAGCTGACGGAGTAGGACTACACACAGAGTCGTCGACGGTACAGCCTTCAAAAAATAGTAGATGATTCTGGATTTCAAAAACAAAGGAGAAGGTAGGAAACCTTGTCCATAATAAGCTTCTTTATCATTTTAAAAAAAATCCCAAGCCCATTCCAACATTAAACGCCCAAGCCCAAGTGTGACATACTGTGTTTTTGATTAGGGTTTGCTCGTGAAACGAACGGCCGCCAGTGAGGAAATCCGGTGCCGGAGAGGAGGTACCCACCGGAGTGAGCTCACCATAACCCCAAGCAGTCGCAGAGTATGACGGAGACGAGATGACCATGGTGGTGAGGAGGCTGCGGGTATACGAAGGGAGTATGGAAGTGCAGAGGAGAGGCTGGCGTTCTGGACCTCGAGATGGTGACGAGACTGTCTGACGCGGCGGAGAAGGACTCGGAGGCTCAACGGGAGTGAAGAGGCTAATAGATCCGGTGAGCTCACCCAAAGGTTGAGTAGATCTGGCTCTTCCACTTGTCCTAAGAGGCTGAGCGGCGCCGTGGTTGGAAGTCGAAGATGCAGCGATATCATGAGGAGCTGAGAGAGCGGCGATGACGATAAGATTTGAAGAGGCGGTGACGAAGCAGGGCTTAGGATAGTTGGCGACATTATGAGGAGTAGACGACCAGACGATGCAGTGCAAGATGTAGAAACAACGGCGGCGAAGAAACGAGTCGGAAGAATGAAGACAGAACCATAAGCAAACAACAACGAGTAAACGAGATAGAGAACGATGGAGACCATGATTAACGACAAACGGAGATGACGCCGATGGGTGAAACCGCCGCCGGCGTCGAGGAGATCTGGCAGGGAAGTTTTCTCGATTTTTGGGTCAAGGAGAGTTTTCATCTTTTTAATTTAAATAATATTCACGAAAAAACGTTTGGTTACCTTGCATTTATCTTATTTCGCTTTTTTAATAGATATAAAACTGCTCTATCAGACGAAAAAGTACCTCAACGGAACAGCATTTCTTAATAAATATAAGCGAGACAGTATGCAAGTAAATATGATCCAGAACAGTGTTAACAGATCATGGAGAGAAAGTAAGTGGCGTACCGAACACATAAAATTAAAAGAAAGCTGTAAGGCACTTTCACTCGATTATGAAAGAAAAATCAATTTGTAATGATGAAGAAGAAACGAATATATTAGTGAACTTAGTTGGATGTGCATATTATCCATACAGGTATGGGTTCACGTGGTATTTTGTCTCCGATTTTGCTTTTAGTAGCACTAATTAACTTATATTAAAATATGTTAAAAGTTTATCCATAACAAGAAAAGTCCATATTTCAGAGATAGAATGAAAATAAAAGGTGATCTATGCGATATTATATCCTTACAAACTACAGAAAAGCAAGAAGTCTTGGTAATTACAATAACTCCAATTAACAGAAGTGAATTCCACATACTGTTCTTCTATCCCTCCTACTGATTAATAGACAATATCTTGTATTATTCAGTAAATAGTATAAAAAATAATCTAGTTCTCAAAAGAAGAGAAGGAAAACTATACTACACTCATAAATAAAACAGTATGATGTAATTTGAAAAGAAAAATACTAGTATGATGTAATTTCAATTAGACTTTTCGGTGTTGAATTTTAGGATATACAAGATTATAAAATTACAACACAGTAAAATCCAAGGCATATTACTAAAATATATATTAGAAGAGAGAGTTTGTGGTTGATCAAAAATAAAAGAGAGAGAGTTTGTGAAAAAATTCCTATTGAGAATCTATATATTAATTGTAAAATTTTAGAAAATCACAAATAGTAATGATAGCATTTTTAAAAACAGAAAACTATCTTCTATTAGGGATAAGTGTCCCACATTGATAATTAGAAGAAATTTTAAACAATATATAATATAGATAGGTCACTCCAATTATTACCAATATGTTTTAGGTTAGAAGTCCATCTAACTTAACATGGTATCAGAACCAATGATCTATACAATCCAACCCGATCTTCATCGATCTGGCCCAAAGTTGACCCATCAATCCTTGCCCAACCATTCTGAGATTAACGCTCAAAGAACCATCATATCGAGAGGGTCCATGAACTTAAAACACTTTAACAATTTTACTGGATTCCTAGATCCTTCAGATACTCGGATTTCAGAAATTCGTAGATACTTTATTATCTGCAGGTACTCAAATCTGGATTGCTAAATTTAATAAAAAAAATATTTCTTAGAATACTAAATTTTTTAAAATAATACGTAAGTTTAATATTTTTATAAAATTTATACATATATATATATGTATATATATATATAAATATATATATATATATATATAATTTTTAGAACATAGTAAGTACGCAAAACTAAAGTAACCAACATATGAAGATATTATAGTGCTAAGGAAGTCCTTCCTATACTTTTGTAAGATAAATCATTTTCAAAAAAAAAGTGAAAAAATAATAAAAATTTGGAAAGAAATTCGGAAATGAAAACTCAAAAAAAAAAAATTCAATTTTTGAATACAAAATCTTTAAAAAAAAATTGAGCATAAAAATTTCATCTTTTTGAAAACAAATATTTAATTATTTAAAAAAATATTATAAAATATCCCTAAATATTTTTTTCATAAAAATAGTCTGCAAGGATCTTAATAATCAACATATGTTTTGTTAAAGATGTAGATAAAAATGATACCCCTACTATAAAATATATATATAAAATTAATGATAATCGTTTAAAAAATTTTAATTTTATTTTGAATATTATTCCGAAGTTACCTCTTTAAAAATAATTTCCCAAAATTTCTTTTTAAAATTTTTTTTAGAAACAACATTTACTAAAAAACTTTTAGGAAGACCTTTCTAAATTTTAATGATATTGTCCTAAGTTGACATTAAAATAACTATGTAAATGGGTATGATATCTTATGAATCTGAATTTAGGAAGAATTTGCTGAATAAATATAATATCTTCTTAAAATTTAAGAATATATTGATAGTTTTATAAAATATCTTAGTATAATTTTGTAAAATTTATAAATATGTATTAAAAAATTCTTTTATATTTAGGAAACCTCTTCCTACAGTTTTCGAAAGACTTTCGTGACTTTGCTATCTAAAGTTTCTAATTTTATTATGCATATTTAAAAGAATTTCATTAAATTTTGAAACATATTATACATTGAGTAATATATTAATAAATAAGCATATAAAAATCAAGAATATAAAATAAACATTTAGGAAAAACTTCGTAAATATACATATAAATTCTATTTAAAAAGTCTATTTATATATTTATGAAAGCATTCCTATATTCAGAAACAATTTGTTTTCAAATAAAGGAAGGTAGTACACATGTGTAGAAGGTCTCTCTAGACATTTTGAATCATTTCCAAAAAAAAAAAGGACTTTTTCAAAAAAAGTATTTCGAGAATTCGTTTTCAAAGAAAATGTAATTTTTAAAAAAACAATCAATTTTTTTTTCATTTTAATTATTTTTACAGCTTAATTTTTAAAATAAATAAGTAATTAAATTATAAATAAGGATTCAATTTTTATTAAACCATTTCATGAAACATATAATGGTAACTTTAACTTTTGATTGCTATTTAGGAAACATTGATACACTAAAATTGTGTCTTGTTCTAGTGCAAACTAACAATGTTGTTGTAATATTTAAGATTCAATTTTGGAGGACCAGTTTTCAATTTATCTCTATGGGATCAATATTAAGTTAAAACAATATTGGGGTTTTGATTTGCTAATATAATGTAATGTTGGGGTTTTGATTTGCTAAAACAATGTTGGGGTTTTGATTTGAGAGTAACGTACAAAGTAGCAATATAATGTAAATATGAATTGAATTTAAAGAAGCCAGCCTAGGGTTACTTCATCAGGTGCTAATACTTATGAGCTGGACATTTATTCAAGTGCTAATAAGAAAAGGTCCAGAACTCGGATCACTCAAGTAGAACAGCCCACTGTCGTGGTACTGTTCCTTATGCTAACCGATCTTGATATCTAAGCTCTCGCTTTGATCAAGATGCAACAACAAGCATTAGAGATCAAGTTTTATAGGTTAACCAAACACCCTAACATATACTTTCATTGATTAGATATGTTTGGCTCATCCATAAGATGTTTAGCAACCTATTACACGGTTAATGAATAGATTAAACCTATGTTCATACATTAAATGGCCGGATTAATGCAAACAGTAAGGATGTATATGAATGAAGACAATAGAATGATTCACTTATCTATGTTTAGCTCACATGATTAAAACCCAAGAAACCTAGACAAGCTAGCGACTACTCAGCCGTATCACAAGAGATCAAAGACATGGATACTGAATAATAATACATAAGAATAACAGGAAAAAAAGAGGTTTTAGGATGTTCTTCTCTATATGAGATAAATAATCTTTTCTATATCAGATAGATGAAGCATTGTCCCTTTAAAGGTAGCAAATATTCAAGTACAAAAAATATCCGAAATCTCTCTAAAAATCTCTTTGTAAATTAACGTCGAGAAAAGATATATTGTAGGTCTTTGGCAGCTGCAGGAGGAAAAGGAAGAAGCCCTAGGTAAAATACCAAAGTATTAGAAATTTTCTTAAAAATCTTTGTCGCGAGAGCAGGTACTCGAGTTGCTCCACTCGGTCGGGAACATACCAGCAAACTGTTCCGTGTGGAAATCACCAAATTGCACTCTTTTACTCCAAATGGTTCATCTTCCATCCAAATCAACTCCCTATTTTTAATGACTATAAAAGGACTAGATATACTCGATGAAGTCACAAAAACACTTTAGAAAACATTGTTAGAATGTGTCAGAAACACAACATATCAATTTCCCCAGACTTAGATCCTTATTTGTCTTCAAACAATGTCAATTATCAAGAACAGGGAGAAAGGTTTGAAAGTGTGAAAACTCTCCTATTCTTATCAACCATAATTTAACAATGAATCTCTAAACCATACAAGCAGTAAAACTAGGACAACACACCCTTACTGTAACCTCACTGACTAATGTTTAAACCTGCTCCACACTCTATATCTCAAACCTGAAAAAGTTACACCTTCCAGAAAAAAACTCCTTACATTCAATTAAGAGTGGCGTGAGCTTCTCATCACATGCATTATTCAGGGTAAACGGTCTAGGTATGAAACAGGCTTCTTAAGTGTTTTGGTGGAGCTAATCAGTGTTTAGGGTTTACCATTTCTTTGTAAGGATTGCATGATATCGCACAAAATTACAAGAGAGGATAGATCCATTGATGTCCACAGCCCCTACTCGTTTTAGCATATTCTCACTTTAGAACAGTTACTTTGATCAGGCGCTTGCTCTTTCTTTGGAACAATTTCTCTTATCATTTGCATGTCTTTCATTCTTTTAATTTGCTACCTGATAAGGGTTTTTAAGCCTTAGAGCATTATAGTATTTTAGATTGTCGAACCACAGGGAACTAGTGATCTAAGCACTAAGAGTACTCAAACCTTCCTAATCTAAGCAAATAGAGAGTTCGATTTGTAACAAGCTAAGGTTCCTAGAAATATAAACAAGGTGATCTCAAATCCAATATAGAAACAATCACAAGAACTACTTTTAATCAACTTATAAGGTAGAATCCATGGGATTAGGCAATTGATCTTAAGCAATTAAAGTTTCAATCAAAATGTTCCCTAAGTCTAAACAACAATGCTAAGCAAGTCTTAGGTCTAGACAAATGCTCATTTGCTTTCATTAATCAAACACAAATGGTCATTGGCTTAATTAATTCAAGCAATCATTAAGATTAAGTTTCATAACTATCTAAAATCCGTAGATACAAATGGTCATTGGCTAGGTAGTCTTAAAGCTAAGGAGAGTTGGTTCAGTCATTTAAACATACACCTTGTGGGCAGAAAATGACTAAGGTTCAATCTTAGAGTGATCAAGTATAGAATAGCATTAAACACACTCAACTAGCAAGGAAACACTTAGATCTACACTTAATCACCTTAAATCTACCTAACCCATGAATTCTAAAAGTGTCTACTCTTTAATCTCCATGAGAAACCTTAAATCCATGATGGATTCAAGGTTAATCATGTTAATGAGTATGAGAAACAAGATATAATATGAATTACTTCCTTAAAATGATAAAAAGGTTCAAGCTTTTACAATTAGAAACAAGTTCTTGAGAAAAATGAGATACTTTTGGGGTTTTGGGGTCTAAAACTATATATAGGAGGTCTAAATTCGTCCTGGTTCAATTGAATTAAACCGGGTCAAACTGGAATAAACCGGTCAATGCCTTGACTTTGTAAAATATCTGAACTGCCGTGGCCAAGCTCTCCCTCACGTTGTGTGCCTGCGATCTTCACGTCCTCACCGCGGCTTATGCACTCCGCGACGTTGCCCGCGAATTTTCCCTGTCCGAATATTGACGTTTGACCGCGGCCATCACTCTCCCGCGACTCGTACCTGCGGTGACATCACTTTCTTTGTGGCTGAGCTTCTCTTCATCGCTTCACCCAACGTCATCGGTTCAGCTTCGTCCGGCTTCTTCAGTTCATCTCGCCGTGGTAGCCGCCGGAATCGTCGTCGAGTTCTTCCTCCACAGCCCACAGCCGCACAAGCTCCAATCTCTCCGTCGTGATTTGCCTTCGCCGTCATCAGAATCAGCCACCACCGTGCCTCCTCCATCGTGCTTATCTCTACCTCTGAGAACTCCGGTGGCATCGTAGTCGAGATTGACGCCGTCGTCATCAACAAAAACCGGCGAGAGGAACCATCGATCTCTCCCATGGTGAAGTTTTAACTATTTGCAAAACAGGTCCCCGGAGGTTTTATTCTTTTCACTTTGGCCTACTTGTATTTGCACAATGGTCCCTCGTCTTTTAATAGTCTCAATTCGGCCACTGACTTCTGTAACTTGCAAAGAGAACCATGCGATTTTGCCCCAAACTTCTCAATTGTGCATATTAGACCCTGCTTTATGCAAATGAACAATCTAATGCAATATATACACCTAATGACCATAATAAGCTAAAATGTGAATCTAAAACTCATTAAAAATATGAAATATCAGTACCCATTATGTCACACGACCTTCCGAGTAGCTCTTGTCTTTTTGTGATCTTCCCCTCCTCCATCACCTTATTATGATGAAAATAATAATTTTTTTTTGGCGGATAACAATAAGAATACCGATGGTGATGGTGACGAAGAAAGATGTAACATATGATGATCGTGGATGCGCCATTGGTGGTTCTGATTTCAGACTGATTCTGGTTTCTCGTCATCTTGCTCTCGTAGGCTGGAATAGTTTCTTCCTTACTCTTGCATGTTCTCATCCTAGAGCTCTCTCATTCTGCAGTAATGAGTAAGAGGCTGTGTCGATCCTTTCCTCTCCGGCCCTTTTGCACATATCTGCACATAAGATACTGAAAATCAAATGCATAAGGGCGAAATAAAGGATGAGGGGTCAAGTTGGGTACTAGCTAAAAATGAGCTAGTCACTCAGGATCAAAAAGATGGATAGAAAAAAAAATTCCTGAGGGTGATCTCGTTACCCTAATCTAACGCCCATGACAAGAAGAATTGCAGTCAAGATTAGGTTCAAATTTAGTGGAGTTAAGTCTTTTCAGGGTAACCTCTACAACCCGAAAACTTCTAGAGAACAAGATGATGTAATGTCAGGGTGTTCTGGGTCCACATGTGTATCTATCGCCACTGCTAAGGTCACTGATTAAGATAACTAAAGCATGATGGTGGTTAATAAACATCACAAAATAAGGTCTTAATTCCCATAAAATTTTGACTGGCATAGTAAAAATATCAAAATGACTCAAGACTGCCTCAAACATAAAAGGCAAAAGGAATAAACGAGTTAGTAAATAACAAAACCCTCCCCTAGACATACTTCAAAACGTCATGGTGTGAAAATAGACCTGATAGAAATTATAAACAAGAACATAAATATGAATATTTTTGGTCGAGATACTTACCTGCTTGGAGCTGCTCCCCGAAACGGAAATAAACAAGAACCCCTAAGCCTTTTCTAGCATCTTAGAATTTTCTAAATTTTGACTTGATATCCAACAAACTGAAACCAAAAATAAATAAATAAAAAATCTAATGATATTTACACTTACCAGTGGGCTGCCTCCCACCAAATGCTTGGTTTAAGTCACTAGATTGACCTTGTGATAGGGCTCAGACAGGTTTAGCATGAGCGCTTGTTCCAAAAAAAGTTCCCCAATCAGACATGTTCAGCTTCAAAACTCTACTAAAAAAATCCTTTTACAGCAGCTTCCACTTTCTCTTTCAGCTCATGTATGAGAATGACTCTGACTTTAGAGAACGATTTAATGATCCCCTTGCATTTTACCTCATACTCAATGGAGTTCTCATCACACATGCGAGGTATCAAAGTCATTGTAGAATCACCTTTTATCACACATGGAGTTCTCATCACACATGCGATTTAATGATTCACTTTCTCTTTCACCTTTGCATTACCACTTAGTTTGTTGGTATCAGTGTGAGGATCTCCATCCAGGACTTCCTTGATCTCATTCTTTTCACCAATCTCCTTCTTAGGAACAATTTTCTGTTGTTCTACACAAACCACTAAGACGCAGGAGGCGTATAGTGTGGGAAATCTGGTACCTTGTAGAATACCTCCTTATTGGTAAATAAGACTTTTTATTAGGCACATCGATGATTTCTCCCACTGTAGCCATAAATGATCTTCCAAGGATCAAGGGAATCTTATAATCCTTGCTCATCTCAATAGCATGAAATTCAGTATGCAAAATACAGTTCCCAACTTGGACATAAAGGCTGCAAAATGGTGCCATAAGGGACTGATGTGGGAGAGTTTGCAAAAACCAGATTTACCTGAGAAAGCTCAAAATCCACAATGCCCAGCTCGTCTACAATTGCTTTCAAACCAAGATTCATAAAGAGCTTCTTTAAATTTCACTCAAGCGATGGAACATGGAAAAAAGTAATTTCCAGGATCATCAACCTTAGGCAATACCCTCAGTTATGGTGTTGTGAATGCCTTGGCAAAGAGGGCTTTAATTTTCTCTTGAGTGTCTATACTGTTTTTGAAGAACATATGCAATGGCCGAATCTGCCAAGCATCTTTGAATGAGAGTTCTTTAGGAAGATTTCTCACAATTTTATTAAAGCCTTCCAGCTTCACTGCACTAATAGAATCCATCAGATGTCTACGTGGAATAGGATAGGGAACCTTAGGAAGATAGAATTGCACTGGTGGAGTCTCAGAAGGTTCGCTAGAAGCCACCGCTCCAGAGCTAGCACGCTGGTCTGTTCTCTCTTCTGCGCATAGAACAGTCTCTTCAAATGACTGAAATATTGCTTTACAGTGCTCCGCCCTATGATTTTTATCCCTTATTTCCAAGGAGCTTTCCTTGTTTCCTCTTGACACTCTCAGTTGTTTAAGCAAATTGAACATCAATCCTCTTTATGTGGTTGCTCACAGTATCATATTTTGAATTCAGTTCAGCGAACATATTTTTCATTCTGGTATTGATCTCTGTGTTAACCTGATTCAATGTCTTCCCCTAAATCTGCTGACCCTGCAATAGTTGTTGCATCATCATACCCAAACCTTTCAGCTCATTTTGTGGACCGCTGGTAGTAGCTGGATCAGCTTGCTGGTTGCTCTGCGGCTGTTGCAGGTTCTGGGTCTGGTTTTAATTCTGATTCTGATTCTGATTCTGACCCACAAACCGGTTTTGTGGCAGACTTAAAACAAAGTTTTTACCTTGAAAGTTCTGCAGGAAGCCTTGCTGATACCTGGCACCTTGTCCGCTGATTTAGCTGACTCTTGCTGATCATTCTCTCTCTTTTCAGCTTCGGGATCAACCTCTTGAGTGTTCTAAATCTGCTCAATCGTAGCTTCCTCCATGATGTAGTCTTGCCCTTGGTTGGTCTTAGGCAGCTGATCAGCTTTAGCTGTCAGCTTATCTATCTTCTAAGTGTCGACATTTTTGACTTCTGGAGTGGTAACTCTCCTGGTTCTTATTGGCTGAGTTAGCCAACATATTCTCAATCAGTTCAAACGCTCCATCAGTTGTCTGAGTCATGAAGTCTCGATTGCTCGCAGAATTTAGAGAACTTCGGTATTCCCAGTCTACAACATCATAGAATATGCCCCAAGAGGTAATCATCATCAAATCCATGGTGAGGGTATTATTTGTGGTATTCATTGAAATGCTCACATGCGTCGCAAAAAAGCTCATCAGTGAGTTGTCTGAAGGAGGTGATCTTGTTCCTCAATGCTGTAGTTCTCTCTTTAGTGTAGAAATGGCTCAGGAACACTGATCATACATGTTCCCATGAAGTGAGAGAGCATGTAAGGAGAAAGCTTAACCACCGTGCAGATTTTTCAACAAAATAGAATGGGAATATCATGTACTTGATGTAGTCTGGTGGCACGCCATTCGCACGAGTGGAACTGCACACTTTTTCGAAACTCTCAATATGCTCCTTTGGGATCTCTGTTGGGAGACCATTGAACATTTTTCTCTGTACTAGAGCGATCAGACCAAGCTTGATCTCAAAGTCTTGCATAATGGTTTGGATCCTTTCCAATTGAGGTAATGACTTCTGATTAAGTCATTAAAATCATTAACTTTCAAATTTTAGTCACTCAAAGCACAAATTTATTCAAAGATGATTTTCGTAAAACATCAAAAGACTACTATATTACTAAAGTTAGAAATAGTTTGGAAATCTATAGTGTAATAGAACAACCAACAAAAAAAAGGTCACAATAAAGGGTAAAAGCAATCCTATCTGATTCTTCTCTTTTGGCATATAGGAGATCTTCAGTTCTGAAAAATCTTCTCTTAAGCAATGCTATTCCCAAATTCTGTGAAAAAACGGATCATGCAAATATGATTTTACTAGACTGAAACCCATGCCTTGCACGGAGTGAAATCATTATCAAATGATCAAAATAACCTAATTTTCATTAAATGTAGTTTGTAACTTACAAAATGATAAATAAATTCAAAATTTCACAAGTAAAACCTGCGTTACAAATTACAAATGAAAAATTTGTTCTCTCTGTTGTTGAATACATGCGGGTGACCGAGATTGCATAAACGCACAATGAGTTTTGGTCATCATATCTATAGTATATGATGTAATCATTTATAAATTGGTTTATGACTACAATGTTTTCACGCCTGAATCGGATCCGCGCCGAATTGGCAAACTCGGTGACCTGCTAAATAATCTGGTTTGAGTGTTAAATAAATATCCGCTAATTAAAAACTTGAAAAAACCAACTACACCTTTAAACCCGGCTATCGATTGAACAACTGGTGAACCAATGAGTAACTTTTATTTAGTTTTTAATAGATTTTAATAACTTTATTATATATATTTTGTATTCTAAATATGAAATTAGTTTTGACTTTTAAAATTTTCGGTTTTCTCCTCAAATTATCGTTTTCTTTACTTCCATATATATTTTATATTTCCTTTAACTTTTGAAAAAAAAATTATTTATTTTATTTATCGCGAATAGCATTTTAAAAAAAAATCTATATGTTATAAAATCTAACATATCAAATGTGTATTTTTTTTTGTGAATCACTTGCTTTTATCTTCTTTCTAAATAAATAATGTTTGATTTTGCTGTTTAAAGAATTAGGAAAATATTTTATCAACTCATTTATATACTAACTGAATCAATTAGATGAATTAATGCTAACTTTTTGAATAAACAATTATTAACGCTACTTTTTGAATCAACAAAACGTCATTGACGTGTGGATATCATACCTTAGTTCTTTCATGGGTTTTCAGTGACGATAAATACTTAACATTGCTGTATGAATAAACAGGCCCGGTCCAGAGTATATTTAGGCCCTGTGCAAATCTGAAAATTTTAGGTTTTGCTGTACAATTAAAAATTTTAGAGCTTTTTTATTGTAAAAATTAAATTTTTCAGACATTTTTTCTATACAATCAAAATTCAAAGGCCTTTAACTATACAGAAATTTATAAAAAAACAAGTGGACTCTGTTCCAAAGCACTCTGTGCACATGGCCAAAGCCGGTACTGTGAATAAGATATATGGTATATACGTGTATTATTATGCGCGTAATTTTCTGTGATGAATTTTATATTATATGTAATAATATCTAAAAGATAGAAATTTTTATTTATTTGTCTGACCCCTGAAGGAATATGTTAGATTTTTGTTTTGTCAAGGGAATATGTTAGATACATGATTTAAAGTATATTAATATGACCAATGGCATTGTATTGTAATTCTAGTGATATATGATTTATTAATGGCATAATTATGAATATATTACCAATTAAAGGTCTATCTCTCAAAATGCTTCTAATAATAAGAGGATATATCAAGTTTTTGTTGGCTGTATATTAAATAATCTCAAGCTCAGCTACAGAAAAAAGTATATATAAATCTCAAGCTTTTGTTAATTGGCCTTAATCTATACTATTATTTAAGAAGTAAATTTGCTTAGTTGTCATGTTCTCCATAAACTTAGGAAATTTTGTTTATTTATCATATTTTTAATATTTAAATATAATTTATTTAAAAAATAAAACGAATTTATATGAATATGTCATATTTTAAGAAAATAAGATAATTATTGTAAATTAGGTTGTTATCTTGAAATATATTTTTATATATAAAACTTAAATTTAAAATTTATCACATTTTTAATATTTATATATAATTTATTTTTGAAAAACGAATTTATATGTATATATCATACTTTTAAAAGTAAGATAATTCTTATGAATTATGTTGTTATCTTGAAATATATTTTATATACAAAAATTAAATTTTAAATTAAATATAAAAATATTTATTTGTTATATAACTAAAACAAATTTATATTAATAATTTTATATTTTTCTAAAATAAGATACTTCTTATGTATTATGTTGTTATGTTGAAAACATATTTTCCTATTATAAAACTTGATATTAAGATATAAAAATTATACTATTAATAATTAAATATAAATCATCAAAACAATTATTTGAAAAGTGAATTTGTTGATTTATCTTCATGTTCCTATATAATTTTGATCATTTATCAGAATTACTCTAATTTTTTATTATTGATTATATAATTAAAACTAATTTATATTAACAATATTATATTTTAGAAAATAAGTTAATTCTTATGTATTATGTTGTTATCTCGAAAATATATTTTTCTATTATAAAATTTAAAATTAACATGTAAAAATTTGTAGTTATTCTATAATTGAAATAAAGTTGCACTAATTATAATATACTTTTAAAAAATAAAGTAATTCTTTTGTATTATGTTGTTATCCTGAAAATATATTTTTATATCTTGGTTAGCTTAAAAATATATTTTCTATTATAAAATTCAAGTGAATTTACTGATTGATTTGTAACTTCTCCATGATTTTTGTAATTTTGCTTATTTGTTATATTTTTAATAATTTTATGAATAATTTAACATATATTAAAACGAATTTCTATTAATGATATTATACTTTTAGAAAATAGATAATTCTTAAGTATTATATTGTTATCTTTAAAATATATTTTTTATCATAGAAACTAAAATTAAGTTAAATATTAATAGATAAATATAAAAAAGCAATGCTGATTTATCAACTTCTCCATGGTTTTATATTTTACTTATTTATCATATTTTAATAATTTCATATATTTTATCAAATAATAAAACGAATGTATACTAATAATACTAAATTTTAAAAAATAAGATAATTCTTATGTATTAGATTATTATCTTGAACATATATTTTCTATAACAAAATTTAAGTGAATTATCTTATTTCTAATTTCTCCATGATTTAGATAATTTTGATTATTTTCATATTTTTAATAATTTCATATAAAATTTATTATAAAATAAAAATGAATTTATTTTAAAAACTATATTTTCAGAAAATAAGATACTTCTTATGTATTATATTGTTATCTTGAAAATATATTTTTATTATAGAAATAAAAAACTAAGATAGAAAAACTTATAATTAAAATAAATTAAAGCAACACATTTGTAAAAATATATTTTTAAAAATATTTTGTTATGTGAGTGTTGTCATTTGTAATTAATTTTAAAACATAAATCATAACTTATTATATTGGTTGAATTAATAAAATACAGACTAATAATAAATTGTATGAAAATTATGCCCGCATGTGCGGGCAAAACACCTAGTTATACAATAATTAAGTAGTTTAGTAAAACCGTAACGATGAATATTTTGTTGAGTATGTTTCAAAAAGATAATGTGTATGAAAGCTACCGTCTTGTCTTGACAAATAACTAAATAAAATGTAATATAATTGGTTCGATCTCTTCTTTTATTCAATATCTCTGACAATTAATTGTATGGTAACATCTAGTTTTCACTAAAATGTATTTTAATTTTCTTTAATTTAACAAAGTTCCGCAACTGTTTCGTCTGTCAAAGATCGAGGTTTTGAGTGATTCATTCAACCTGGAGAATACAGATCTGTATGCATTATTATACAACCAGGATATATAAAATAAATCATTGTTCTTCTTCAAGATGGTAGGGTACATCCATATTAGGACAAGGACGACCACGACCACAACCACAACTATGAACTACCCATATCATTATGAGATTTTAGGGTTGATATGAGTGGAGAACATCTGAAAAAGAGAGGTCAAACCTGTACAATTAAACGCAAACATATATTTAAATATAAGCATGGGAAAATAGTGAAAAGAAAGATATGTAACAATCATACACATACAATCTCGATTATTCTTCCATCTTCATCTCATCTCCTTTTCATGCCGAGTTTCCATTCTCCATTTTATTTATGTAACTAATATTTGATTGAATAAAGCTTTTGATTTGATTAATATCTGACAGGAAACATGCTTATTTGACAGGTAACATGCTTCATTTTTTGCATCAAAAAATCATTATATTTCTTAAACATGAAGTAGCATGAAAAACTTCTACGGAATAGAACAACAATAAAAGTGAATTTCCTATGATAATCTCTAGCAATTACAAAATTAGAAATATTGTTTTGGCTGCGAGGGATGTAGGAAATCGTGAACTTGCGAAATCTTGGTGCTAGTGCCTCTATCTTTTCAGCTCTACTAAGAATTTTTGTAACTTTTTATGCTCTCTACTTATTAGGAATCATGTCGTTGTAATATTCCAAAGTTCTTACAAGTTAAATGATCGAAGCATATTTTCTATTGTCCAGAAATGCTTCGAGCTCAGAATTGTAAATAAGACTCGTTTATGCTTTGATTTCTTGTTCCCATCAGTTAGATTGTTTCTTGACATGTTTTCCCAAACCCATCCACTACACTACAAGAAAATTAAGAATTTACTAGAAAATTTTACTAGGAAAATAATTCCTCATAAATTTACTACGAGCTTACTTCTGGTTTACGAGGAAAACAAATTTCATCGTAACGTTCTCGTAAAGTTACGAGAAAACGTTTTCCTCGTAAGACCGTAGTAAGCTTATGAGAAAACTATGTGGCAAAAGACCATTTCCTCGTAAGCTCGTAATAAATAATTTCCTCGTAAAGTTCTAGTAAATCTATACTACGAAATTAGGAGGAAATGATCTTTTACTTCAAATTAGCGAGGAACTTGATAGAAAATATCTAATTTAAATCTAAAACGTGTTTTGTACCTACATTTCCTAGCAATTTCCTAGTAAGTGCTCAGATTCGAAAATTTCTATAAGTACCACCATTTGTGATTCATTTCAAACACACCAAACAAAATCAGCTTTAAGCTTGATCAAAGACAAAAAAATGTCTGGTCTGGGAAATATTTTTGAGTTTGCGGAAGTGGATGTATTCACACAAAGATAATACCGGGAGAGTGACGAAAGAATTTTTCAAAGGGTTGGAGACGTTTATGCATCAAGCAGATTCTACACTACTCACGCAGGAAAGTGGTAAGATGTTCTATCCTTGTTGGAAATGCTGCAATAAAAAATTAGGCCCTCGTGAAAATGTTTGGAAACATTTAATAAATAGAGGTTTCATGAAATATTATTATATTTGGTATCAACAAGGAGAAGATGCTAGTTGTAGGAATGAAGGTAGCAGTAGTAATAGTAATTTTCAGGTTGAACCGGTTGATCATTTGCGTAATGAAAATAGCTATCATCACCAGGAGGAACAAATGGTACATTGTGATAGGGTTCATGATAAGGTAGGTGATGCATTTGTAACTCATGATGATGATGAAGTTGAAGAACCTAACTTAGATGGTAAAAAGTTTTATGAAATGTTAGAAGCTGCTAATGAGCCAATTTACAGTGGTTGTAGAGAAGGTCTGTCTAAATTGTCGTTGGCTGCTAGAATGATGAGTATTAAAACCGATCACAATCTACCTGAAAATTATATGGATGCATGGGAAGACTTGTTTAAAGAGTATTTGCCAGAAGACAATGTGTCTGCTGAATCTTATTATCAGATTCAGAAATTGGTATATAGTCTTGGGTTACCCTCGGAGATGATAGACGTTTGCATCGACAACTGCATGATTTACTGGGGAGATGATGAGAAGTTAGAAGAATGTCGATTTTGTAAGAAACCATGATTCAAACCGCAAGGTCGAGGGCGTAATAGGGTACCGTACCAAAGGATGTGGTATCTACCAATCACAGACAGATTAAAAATATTGTACCAATCTGAGTAGACTGCTGGAGGGATGAGATGGCACGCCGAGCATACTCAGACGGATGGAGAGATGACTCATCCATCAGATGCAAGAGCCTGGAAACATTTTAACAATGTACATCCACATTTCACTAGCAATAGCCGGAATGTGTATCTTGGATTATAGACTGATGGATTTAGTCCATTTGGAATGTCTGGGAGACAATATTCATTGTGGTTGGTCTTTCTTACACCGTACAACCTGCCACCAGAGATGTGCATGCGACGAGAGTTTCTATTATTGACCATATTAATACCTGGTCCAAAGCAACCAAAAAGATCTCTTGACGTTTTTCTACAACCACTGATAAAAGAGTTGAAAGATTTGTGGTCAACAGGGGTGATGACATATGATTGTTCAACGAAAACAAACTTTACGATGTGAGCGATGCTTTTGGAGACAATAAGTGACTTTCTTGCATATGTGATGTTGGCTGGGTGGACTACACATGGGAGATTAGCTTGTCCATATTGTAATGGAATGACAGATGCGTTTCAGTTGAAGCATGGTAGGAAGACTAGTTGGTTCGATTGTCACTTTCGATTTCTTCTCGTTTACCACCCATACCAAAGAAACAAGAAATTGTTCAGGCACAAAAGGGTTGTCAGAGACACTCCTCCTCCATATTTAACTCTAGAACAAATCAAAGCACAATTCGATTACTACGGTGCTCTAGAAACAGCTCCTCGTGGTGGGAATTGGCATGTTTCCAGTAATATGCCTGATTCTTATGGTGTTCAGCACAATTGGCACAAAAAGAGTATATTTTGGGAATTGCCATATTGGAAAGATCTTCTTTTGCGTCACAACCTCGATGTGATGCATACAGAGAAGAACTTTTTTGAGAACATCGTGAAAACTATATTGAATGTCCCAGGGAAGATGACAGACAACGTAAAATCGAGGTTGGACTTACCCGATATCTGCTCAAGGAGTGAACTACATATAAAAAGCAATGGGCAAGTTCCAGTTCCGATATTCAGACTCTTATCTGAAAAAAGTCTGTGTTGTTCAACTAGGTGTCTTCAGAAGTGAAGTTCTCTGATGGGTATGTTTCAAATCTCTCAAGATGTGTTGAGAAAGGGAAAAAGTTCTCTGGGATGAAGAGCCATGATTGTCATGTCTTTATGCAACAACTACTTCCCTTTGCATTTGCGGAGCTACTACCGGCAAAAGTACATGAATAACTTCCAGATAGTTAATATAATACAATCTTATGATTAATTTCTTTCTTTATATATATATATATATATACTAATGTGGATAATTTTTTTTTTGTAATATATAAGAAATTAGAGCATTTTTAGGGATCTGAGCACCCGCACTCTTAAAGAGGAAGTTGTCCAACAACTTCATGAAAACATCCCCGTTTTAATCCGAAACTTGGAGAAAATATGGATGAGGCATTACTTCGTGGACATGTGCATTATGGATGGATGTATCAGTATGAAAGGGCCATGAAAACTTTGAAAGGAAAAGCCAAAAACCTAGCAAGAAATGAAGGTTCTATTGTTGCGGGAAGTTTGACGGAAGAAACATCACATTTCGCATCGTACTACTTTGCACCGAAAGTACGTACAAGGAAACTAGCTCCAAGAAGATATGATGGTGGTGGTGTCGTGCCGATATGTATGGAAGACGATGTTCCAGACATCTTTTGGCAAATTGGACGATTGGGTGGGAAATTGAAAGAGGTTTGGTGGTCGAGTGATGAAGACGTCTATAGTGCACACCTTTATATTCTTCTTAATTGCGAGCATCCATTGATTGGTTATTTTGAAAGGTAAATATATAAACATACACACTTATATATATATATATATATATATTTTCAATATTAAATAACATAACATATATGATTTTACAGCCAATTTGTGACTCAAGTCGAAGAAGCAATACCTGCTATATCGACAACTGAGTTAGACAAAAGATAAGATCAACACTTTATCAAGTGGTTGAGGAAACATGTATTTATTATAGCTTAAATTTTATGCATTCATTACCACAAAGTAAGTCTAATGTCTAGTTCTATTACTTTTTTTGCAGGTTGATTATGACGATCCGGAGTATCCCGCATGGTTTCACGAATTACTTCAAGGTTCAGTTGCAAAGGTCACTGCATCATCAATGTATTTCACCCGAAGCTATACTTTTCATACCTATAACTATGGTAGACACCGGGCGACAAGTAATTATGGAATATGTGTGAAAGGCGAAACAAATTTCTACGGGATCTTGCAGGAGATTTATGAAATTCAATTCCCAGGTATGAGTTTGAAATGTGTTATCTTCAAGTGTGAGTGGTACGACCTTGTCGTCAACAGAGGTGTTCGGATTAACAAGAACGGTGTAGTTGATGTCAATTGTGGACGAAAGGTACAACAAATTCTTTTTTTTTACATCCAGGTTTCAAGTATTAATTAATTTCTACGTTGTCTTTATTTTTGCAGGTACAACAAGTTCGAGCCTTTCATATTAGCTTCCCAAGCAGATCAAGTTTGATTCATTCCATATCCTCGGATTACTACCTCGGGTATAAACTGGTTAGCTGTTATCAAAGTTACACCTCGAGGACGAATAATCGCTGGAGAAGAACCACCATTACAAGTAGAAAACACCAATGAGATCGTGGAACCTGAAGCAAAAATTGATGACATCCTACTCATTGATCCGCATAATCGTGAAGACGAAGATGTTCCTGATCACTCGATGGACGAAGGTGTAGAGGACGAGTTTTACGAAAATGATGATGTTTCAATAGATTACGAGAATGTATCCGAATGAATTATGTATGTTTATAAGTTTGTTTAATCACAAAAAATGATTTAGAATTATGTATGTTTTAAGTTTGTTTAATCACGAAATTAATTTGCATTTGAGGTTTATGCGTAGAAGATGTTAGAAGTTTGGTTGTATAAGAGGTTATAAGTTAAGGAAGTTGTGGTTTGGGGTTTGGGGTTTCAAGTTTAGGGATTTACAAACCTTTTCCTCGTAAAACCCTAGTAACAGAAAACGCGGGCATAGCTGTTTCCTCGTAAAGGATGTTTCCTCGTAAAGTCCTAGTAATAGAAAATAAACGCGGGCATAGCTATTTCCTCATAAAGGTTGTTTCCTCGTAAAATCCTAGTAATACTATTTCTAGGATTCTACGAGGAAATAAAAACGCGGGCAAAGATATTTCCTAGTAAAGGCCTCGAAATCCTAAACGCGGGCATAGCTATTTCCTCGTAAACTTACTAGGACTTTACGAGGAAAACAAATTCCCTATTCTAAATTCAAGCCATCCGATTTCTCTCATTTGTAGCAATCTTCTCTCTAAATTCTCTTAAGGTTGACTCTATTTCCTAATTAGATGATTAGATTAGGGAATTTAGATTAGGTGGTTAGTTTAGGGAATTTAGATTAGGTGGTTAGTTTAGGGAATTTGGATTAGGTTAATTTAGTTTTTTTAACCCTTTCTTTTAAAGATACTAGTATATTAATCTTTTAATTTTCTTTTTTTAAAATTTAGATGACTAGAAAGAGCAAGATAAGATTGAGAGGGCGGCTAAGAGGCCTCTTCAGGGGAGTCATTATGGAGATCTTTTCGGTCGTCAGCCTTGTCCTCACATAGGCGCATCATCTTCGTCAGCTCCCGGTTTTTCGATTCCTGATCATGACGTTGTTCCCAAGACCCAGGGAGTTTCTACGGAACCCCGGTCTGATCCACCACCTCCTCCTCCTCCACCTCCTCCTCCTCCTCCACCGGTCGCCGGGGTTAATCCCGATTTCCAGGTGCCGCCAAATGCACCATTTACAGTGTACACGGTGGATGATATTATGGCCCTTCCAGGCAGAGAAGGGCCTGAGTTAGATCCTATCCGACGGGACGGCCACAACATATAATGGTATGTTTTAATTTTTAAAAAGCGTTTTTAATTTATTTCTTAATTAACCAAAAATTTACAAATTAATGTTTTTATTTTGTTTCTTTCCAGGTTTGGTCTTGACAGATGTGTCGCTCAGAGCGACACGAATTGTATAAAAGGGATACTTTCCCGATCCAGTTCCAAACTGGAAAAAGACACCGAGCCACACAAAAAGACGTGGTTCAAATCGTTCGCTGTAAGTCATAAATTAATTAACTTAATTTTTTTTAAATATTTAAAATTATTAATATTATTCAACTAATTACTGTAATTTTTTCTTGTTACAGCAAAAATATCGTTGGTCTATAGGGATTCACCAGCGGGTGAAGACGGAGTTTGAGGCGAAGGCAAAAGCACGATTGTTCGACATGGTCTACAACTGGAACGGCGACTTTCAGGTATGGATTTATAAATTATATATATATAGCTTTATATCATTGACTTTTTAATTCAAATCATTTTAAAATTATTTTTTGTTCAGGTTGATGGTTACGAGGAGGGGAAATCCGATTGCCTCACATTTGACGTGTGGGATTGCTTCATCAGATATTGGGAGTTGCCGGACTCGGTCAGAACCTCCCAAACAAACTCCGAGAACCGCATGACAAGAGACGAGCATGGCAACACGAAGATGCTTCACACAAGGGGTTGAATACCTCACGGAGGAATTCGTCTAGACATAGTAAGTTAATTTTTAATAACTATTTAATTTTTACTCTATTTGTATTCCTAATAATATTTAATTATAAAAATTATTTTTAGGTTATAGAGACTGGAGTTCTTCCATTTCTGAAAGAGCTTTACGAGAGGACCCACCGGAACAAGGCTGGGCATTTTGTAGATCCTAGATTCGAGCGGATCTACAACGAGGTTGTTGCTCGGGTTGACGAACGCCAAACCCAGCTGACTCAGCAGTCTGGGACACCAGTCATATTATCCACTCTTGAAGTGGATAAGATTTACGTGGAGGTAAATAATTTGTTTTATATTAATTTTTATTATTTATTTAATTTTTTTAGCGTTATTAATCTTTTTATTTATAGGTCGCCCCTAAGAAAAAGGGATGTATTGTCGGGATTGGCTCTGTTAATGATGTCTCGACAGCGACATCGTCTTATGCTTAGGAACATCACTGCTCAGCTACGCTCGGAGTTGCAGGTGACACAGTCTCATGTGAGTTCTCTCACCGATGTCATAGACGTTTTGGCGGTTGAAAACCCGAAATTGGCGAAGATGTAGCGGCTGAGAAGGGAAAATGGAGGGCTTCCAACCCAACAACATCCACCATCACAGTCACAACCGTCGATGACCAACATGTACGAGGAGGATTTGGCAAGCCGGGACGACTTCGTTTAGGAATTTAACGACCACCATCCGTAGTTTTTTTTTTTAATTTTTAATTGTATATTATGAATTTTAAAACTTAATTGTATATTATTTAGTTATTTATAAAATATTTTGTTATTTCTTTCTTTTTTTTATAATTTGTTTTTTTTTATTTTTTTTTTAAATATATTATTTATATTTATAATTAATATTTTTTAATAGGGAAAAAACATTTCGAAGTAAAATCCTTGTAATATTTTCGAAGTAAAGTCCTCGTAAACTTTACTAGTAAGTTCATCGTAAAACACTACTACGGGTTTACGAAGAAATGTGTTACTATGACTTTACGAGGAAACGTGTACGAGCACATAATGAGGAAAAACGTATCCAAGCGTTTACGAGGAAAATTTTTCTCGTGAATTAGCTAGGACCTTACGAGGAAAAAAGTTTTACAATGAACGGATTTCGAGGAAACAGGTTTCCTCGTAAGTTCCTAGTAAATGGTCATTTACTAGGAAATTATGAGGTAAAGTCGTCCTAGTAAATGACGAGTTTTCTTGTAGTGCTAATTGTATTGCAGGATTTAAAGTTCCATCCACCAAACATATGTCCTGTAAGTATATATGGCTTGTGACTCAGTTATATCGGGTGGTTGGGTCGTTGTATAAGCAACTCCATGTGGCTAATACTAAGCTTGACATTTCTCTTCTACATGTCTGATTAGTTCCCAAGAATACCAATTAATATTCTTAAATAGGTTATCATTCTGAACTTTAAAGAGATACTAGATTATGCATAGATAAAGATGTCTAGCAATTTCTAATGTTTTTAAACTGATTTTCCCTTAGAAGAGATAATTCATATTTCTGTAGATATCTGAGATGGAAATATATTTATATTGGCATGTGTGGCTGATATGGCTCATGCCTCAAAAGCTGAAAGATATTCAAAACTAGCATAATTAATAGACTAGTCTTGTTCCTCACATCGAGGACAAAAATAATCACATTGCATAGAACTGTTTCACGGCTAAATGTGATCTCACAACTTTCATATACGATAATGTATCTTTTGGTGTGTTTAATCGGAAGTATTTTACTAGGAAAATATCGTAGAATAGAATTGAAAATTATAATATTAAAATTTCAAAATAACCAAAATAGTTTTTATTAAAGAAATAGCTCATATTTATACTCTACAAAATATATAAAGAATAAATAATGAATACTTGTACTCAATACCTACAACATTTATCATATTTGCACTTCATACCTAATTTCCCTATAATTTTTTTCCCTCCATCATCACTATTTCCCACAATATTTAGACATTTTCTTAATTACCACATTCTTCTTGTATTTTCAGCCAATTCACCCTAAATATTTCAGCAAATCTTTTAAATAGCTTATTTTCTAATTTATGTTTGATATATGGTGTTTTTGACACATTCTAACAATATTTTCTAAGTGTTTTTGAGTCTTCATTGAGTATTTCTACTCCTTTTTGAGTCATCACAGGTCTGGAGTTCCATTAGATGGAAGATAGACTATTTAGAGTAAAAGAGTGCAATTTGATGATTTTCACGCAGAATAGTCTGCTGGTCTGTTCTCGATCGAGCGACAATCCGAAAGAGTTTTAAGGAAATTATTAATATTTCGGGATTTTACCTAGGACTTCCCTCTTTTCCTCCTGCAGCGGCCAGAAACCTACAAGATATCTTTTCTCATTCTTTTATACAACCGACTTGACTTTACAAAAATATTTATAGAGAGATTTTGGAGATTTTTTGTACTTGAAGATTTTCTACCTTGAAAGTTGGGGTGGACACAAGCCAAGTACTCAGTATTTTGGTATACTTAGTACTTGGTTTGGCTTTTACGAGTAGTACATATTTTGACTTGTATTTGGTTCGCAAAAAACAAGTATTTGCAGTTTCAAGTACTTTTAAAAATTGATAAATTTGCAAGTTACTTGACTTATTTTATTATTTGTTACTTGTAAATTATTTATAAATTCATTCATAATTATTGGTAAATTATTTGATAATTCATTAGAATTTAAAGTTAAATATATTTGTTTTATATATAATATATCATTATTTTCTTGTATTTAAGTCATTCAGGAAATGAATTATATAAGAAAGAGAAAATATCAAGATGCTTATATAAACATAGCACATATGTTTCATGTACTTATGAAAATGGAAACAGAAATGAGTAATTTTACTATTATTTAGGAAAATATATCTTTGTTCATTAACAAACACAAGTAACAAAAACAAAACAACATCAGGTAATTAATATTTAATATTTACTTTATACTTGTAAGTAAATTAAATAGATTATTTAATACTTAACTTGTTCATAACAAATACTAGCTCTTTAAGATATCCATCATAGTATCGAATAAGAGGTAAACAACGAGTAATTGTGGTCACCAATAAAATGTAATACATAAATTTTAATTAACTATTAAAATAGATATTAAATATTTAATAAGCCAAATAATATATAACAAATAATGAGACAAGTAAATGATAACAAATAATAAACCAAGTAACAAGCCAAGTAGTTAAAAATAGAAATGAACTTGATACTTGACTTGTATTTGCGAGTAATAAAATCCGTTTACTTGCTACTCGACTTGATTGTAACATGGACTTGTTTTTTTAAACTGAGCCAAGTCAAGTAGCGAGTACAAGCCGAGTATCAAGTATTTGTGCCCAGCCCTAATTGAAAGGGAGAACACTTCATCTATCTTGTCTAGAAAAGATTATCTATCTCATCTAGATAAGATCATCATGAACCCTCTTTTCTGTTATTCTTTTGCCGTATTATTCAATATCCATATCTTTGATCTCTTATGATATGGCTGAGTAGTCGGTTAGCTTGTCTAGGTTTCTACGATGTTAATCACGTGAGCTAAACATAGATAAGTGAATCATTCTATTGTCTTCATTCATATCCATTCGTACTGCTTGCACTAATCTGGCCATTTAATGTATGAACTTAGGTTTAACATATTCATTAACTGTGTAATAGGTTGCTAGACATGTTATGAATGAGCCTATCATCTCTAATCAACGAAAGTAGATATTAGGTTGTTTGGTGAACCTATCGGACTAGATCTCTATTTCTTGCTGTCACATCTTGATCCAAGCGAGAGCTTAGGTATCAAGATAGATCAGCATAGGGAATAGTACCACGTCAGTGGCCTGTTATATTTGAGTGATCCGAGTTCTGGACAGTTTTTATTAGCACTTAAATAATTGTTCAGCTCACAAGTATTTGCACCTGATGAAGTAACCCTAGGCTGGAATCATTTTAAATTGAATTCATATTTACATTATTTTGATGCTTTGCACATTACCCTCAAATCAAAACCCAATCATTGTTTTAGCTTAATATTGATCCCATAGAGATAAAGTGTAAACTGGTCTTCTCAAATTGAATCTCAAATATTACAACATCACTGTTACATTGCAGTAGAACAAGACACAATTTTAGTGTATCAAGTTTAAGCGCCGTTGCGACGGGGACAACCTTTTTACCTTTATGTTTTGGTTATTTATTTAGGCTAAGACCTCTAACTTGCTCTTTTCTCTTTGTTGCAGCTAATGTTCCAGGTGCATGACCAGTTGATTTACTCGGAGCAACACACAAGGAGAGTTAGTTACACTTAGTAACCAGGAGGTAGCAAGGTTAGAAAGACAGAACAGACAACGACCAAGACTGACCAACACCACTGTGGGTGATCATGGCCATTAGGATGATCTCACTGCACCAATGCAACTGATGCAACAGAAAATGCAGCAAATGCCGCCGATCATCAAACCTCAACAAGCAGCTGTGCGACAAGATGCTTTACTCGCTGCACAGCAGCAGCAAGAGTAAAAGGATCAAGCTGTTCCGGCCGGGCAGAGAAACTTTCCGCGTAACTTCCCTACTACGCCATCTGCCATTGTCTCCCAACCCTGTCTTAGGCAATACTTTGAGATCAAGCCTTTTCTGATCACTCTAGTACAGAGAAAAATGTTCAATGGTCTCCCAACAGAGAGCCCAAAGGAGCATATTGAGAGTTTCGAAAAAGTATGCAGTTCCACTCGTGCGAATGGCGTGGCACCAGACTAGATCAAGTACATGATATTCCCATTATCTTTTGTTGAAAAAGCTGCATGGTGGTTGAGCTTTCTCCTTACACGCTCTCTCACTTCATGGGAACATGTACTATCAGCGTTCCTAAGTCATTTCTACACTAAATCGAGAATTACAGCATCGAGGAAGAAGATCACCTCCTTCACACAACTCACTGATGAGCTTTTTTACGACGCATGTGAGCGTTTCAATGAATACCACAAGAAATTCCGTCACCAGTGGTAAGATCATGGTATATCACAGAGAATCAAGGAAAGATAGACAGAATGCACATTTCATGTGCTAACTCCTCGGCATCCCACTTATTATTTGTTGATGATAGCCTTTTCTTCTGTAAGGGAGAACGCCGTGAAAGTGATGAAGCAATGAAAGTTGTAGAGGGTTATGGGAATGCATCAGGACATTGTATAAATTTTTAGAAATCTTTGCTCCGCTCTGAGGAGAGAGTGTCTGAAAATATAAAGAAATTAATTAAAGATACACTGAGCATTGAAAATGAAGGGAGTATGAGCACTTATCTTTGTATCCCATAGAATATAGGTGGATTGAAATGCAATCTTTATACGGTCCTTAAGGAAAAACTCGATCATAGGATTAGTGGATGGTCTGGTAGGTGGCTGACTAAGGGTTGAAAGGAAGTCCTTATTAAAGCAATAACATTGGCGTTACAGACATATGTTATAACAAGTTATTTGCTTCTCTGGAAATATATGAAAAATTAGAGAGTCTCATTGCACGCTTTTGGTGGAGCACAAATCCTCCTAACAGAGGAATGCACAGAGCAAACTAGATCAGCTACCACTTTTTTTTTAGAAATCATAGCTTAAGGGGATCTATTCTGGTGCAGAACCTACTTCTGTAGTCGTCCATAATCCTAAGATCAGGGTTTTAGTTAGCTACTCGTGAACATAATCATTAAAACCAATTTTTGAAGGATATCTATCACTTTAACAATTTTATAGTTATGGCTAGTCTTTTAAAATATAAATCCTAAATTTAACAAGTGAATTACTCAGACATAGCAAAACAAATCAACACAATAATAACCTAAGCAGAATGCATAGATAGAATAAGAAAGAAAATTCGAGCTCCAATGCAAAGCTCTGAAGGATTTCTGGATCTTCTCTCCAACTTACTAAAACGCCCTAACTGTTTGGATGTGTTAAGAGATCTGTAGCGTGGTGGTTGCCTAGTACAAAGAGAGCGAAATTAAATATTAGGTTAAAACTAGTCAATGGTAGTCTTTTTATTATGTGAGATCATTGATTTAAAGTTGGCCAGGAATCAAGTCGGGTCTCTGATGATTTTCTGTCGATCGACGATAAGAGGTGTCTATCGGTACAAATTCATCTAGGATGTTGACTCTGGCTGGTTCAATGAACAGCTAGAAGTTTTTTTTTTATCTCTATCTCCAAACACACACAAAAATCATGACATTTATCCAAAAGACATACAAACCTGTAAATAATCTAAAAAGCCTCCAAAACATAATAATTGGACTCTAAAACATTTACATACATTGGGTAAAATGCGGTAAAAAAATGGTATATCACAGAGAATCAAGGAAAGATAGACAAAATGCGCATTGCATGTGCTAGCTCCTCAGAATCCCACTTATTATTTGTTGATGATAGCCTTTTTTTCTGTAAGGGAGAGCCCCATGAATGTGATGAAGCAATGAAAGTAGTAGAGGGTTATGGGAATGCATCAATACAGTGTATAAATTTTGGTAAGAGAGTTTCGGAAGATGTAAAGAAACCAATTAAAGATACACTGAGCATTGAGAATGAAGGGGGTATGGGCACTTATCTTTGTATCCCAGAGAATATAAGTGGATCGAAATGCAAAAGTTTTGCGTTCCTTAAGGAAAAAATGATCATAGGCTTCGTGGATGGTCTGGGTGGAAAGGAAGTCCTTATTAAAGCAATAGCATTGGTGTTGGGGTCAAAATCGGTACGACGGAATCAATTACCAAAACTCTCCGAAAAATTAAAAAAAATAATAAAATACGTTTTATAAAACTCGTAAAGCCGTTTTATAAATACTAAGAAACTTCCGAATAAAGTAAACGCGCGGAAAAACTTGGAAATCATTATTTCGGAAAAAGACAAACGAAACAAACGCCGATTACACGATTGTTCGAGGTAAGCGCAAAACCGCAAAAAACCGCATCCGCCGTAAAACCGTGAGCAGGTTTGACCGAACCGAGTTCAACATCTGACAAGCCGAACCAACCGGTTCTGCTCGCCGTATGACGAACTGGTCGGTCCTGGACCAGCTCTCCCTACGGCGAGCTAAACCAGCCTGGTTCTGCTCGCCGTATGTCGAGCTGACTGTCCCAAGCCTTGACCTCCCACATCCTCAATTCAATGCATACGTCCCTCGGCTCGATCGTGTTCGGAACCACAGTTGAAACGTCTCTTGTTTCGTCTCGATCCGTCTTATCATATTTCCCGAAAGAACTCAAGGAAATCGTATAAAACGGCAACGGTTAAAGAAACACCAAACATTGCCTAACTATACGAGTTACTCAAGAGTTTTCATAAAAATCGTAATAAACACGTTTTTAATAAAACATCGAGTAAATCGTAGAAAACGGCAACGATTAACCGGAACATCAAACATTGCCAAACTTCACGATTAACTCGAGAAACTTATTTAAAAACGGCATCGTATCAGGAAATGATCTCGTATAAAGTCGTAAAACGGTTTTATCGCAAAAACGGCCCGAAAAGTCCTAAAATACGATAAAAGCCTATCTCGCGACTTTAAAGAAGTCTAGCCCTAAGATACGACGACGTTTTAACGATTTACTCGCAGAAAGAAGATAAATGTCAAATCTGAAGATAAATGTCAAGTTTGAGGATAAATAGAAGATTTTCGCGGGAAAAAAAGAAAGATAAAGATAAATGGAAGATTCTCGATAAACTCGAATCTGGGCGAAATGGAAGGACTAAACCGCCTAGGAAGGGAGTATATAAGCAAGAGGCAGAGGACAGAAGCACATGACGATTTTCGAGAGCTTTCACCACCAGAATATTAGCACTTAGGGTTTTTTTTCCGTTTTTGTTATCGAGCTGCGCCTCAGCTAGGGTTTTAGTCTTAGACTGCTAGGGTTAGGATCTCGCCGACGGCTCACGCGGCTAAGGCTCACTCTGGTTGTAACGTTCTTACGCAGATTCGGAATAAGACTCTTTTCATTCTCAATCTCGTTATTTACATTCTTATTTCATATTTATCGTTGTCTTGATTGTTCTTGTGCGGTTCCGCAGATAGCCGGGTCCTCTGGGAAATTAGGGTTTACTCTAAATTCCCTTATTTACGTAATCTTGACAGTAGGTGAATTTCGATTCCCACAATTGGCGTTATAGACATATGTTATGCCAGGTTTTTTTGCTTCTCTAGAAATATGTGAAAAATTAGCGGGTGTTGTTGCACGCTTTTAGTGAATCACAAATCCTCATAATAGAGGAATGCACAAAGCGAACTAGACCAGCTCCCACTTTTTCTAGAAATCGTAGCTTAAGAGAATTTAATCTCGTGCAGAACCTACTTCTGTCGTCGTCCACAATCCTAAGGGCAGAGTTCTAGGCCCTTCTGAGCGGTTTTACGATAAATCCGTTTTATGATTTTATACGAGATCGTTTCCTGATCCGATCCCGTTTTTAGTAAATTCCCCGAGTTAATCGTAAAGTTTAGCTATGTTCATTTTCTTCGGTTAATCGTTGCCGTTTTTACGATTCACTCGACGTTTTTATTAAAAACGCATTTTTAGGATTTTTATGAAAATCTCGAATAAATAGTATAGTTTAGGCAATGTTTGGTGTTTCGTTTGATCGTTGCCGTTTTATGCGATTTTCTCGAGTTCTTTTCGAGAAAACAAAGTTTTACGGTTTTTATCGTAAAACTCGAACGGTAAGATGGATTGAGACGAAACAGGAGACATTTCGACCGTGGTTCGGGACATGATCGTGTAAAAGAACGTAAGCCTTGAATCGGGGACTTGAGAGATCGAGGCTTGGGATGGTCGGTTTGACGTACGGCGAGCCGAACCGGACAGGTTCAGCTCGACGTTCGGCGAGCTACCCGGGAAGCTTCTAGCTCGCCGAACGGCGAGCAAAGCTATGGGACTAGCTCGCCGTTCGGAGAGCTTAGCCATCTGGGGTCAGAAACGAATTATTAGGTTTAAACTAGTGAGAGGTAGTCTTGTTGTTATGTGAGATTTTTGGTTTAAAGTCGGCCAAGAATCAAGTCAGGTCTCTTGTTGATATGTAGTGTTTTTAATAGTTTTTAACATCTTTTTTTAATCATATTAGTGGTTTGAGTTGCATTTAGTTGTCTAGATTGCATATATGTTCATTTGTTTGCATTAGGGGCTGGAATGCACATCTTGGAAAAAATTATTGGCTAAATGGCACAGTATGGAAGTTTGGGGTCAGAAACGAAATTATCAAGAAGTTAGGGACCAAAGCTGCAATTTTACTATATTCGGCAGGGGTTAATTTGCACAATCTAAAGTCCAAGGTAAATTCAAGAGGACCACTCTGCTCATCCAAAAGTTGCGGGGCAGAAGTGGAAAGAAGCAAAACATTGGGGACTAGATCTGCAAATAAGCAAAACCTCACCATGGGAGAGAACGAGCTTGACGATCTCATTGACGGCGAGGCTGAATTCCAACAACGGCGAAGCTCGACAACTCCGGAACATAATAACATCCTGTCATGGCTCAAGCTGAGGTTATGGCGAGGTGAGGATTGCGACGTTTCGAGCTCTGAGGCAGAGGTGAATCGTGAAGAGAATGGAGCTGTTACGGCTGTGGAAAGCGGCGGAGATGGAGAAATCTTGGAGGAGGTGCGGGTTGTGGGAACCAAAATTCACACTGTCGATTTCTGTAAAATAAGGAAACTTAGGAAAAACCTAATTTTCCGGAGGACCCGGATCTCTGCGGAAGCCAACAACAAGTAACCAAATAAATGCGGAAAATATGAAAAACATGATAAAACGAATTTATAAAGAAAGTTGATCTTATTTCGAATTCGCGTAAGAGCGTTGCGATCTTTAAAATAAATTACAAAGGCTTGGCTACAGGGGCCGTCAGTGAGTTATCAACATAAAACCCTAAACCTAGTCGAGTCGCAGCTCGATAACAAAAGACGAAAAAGATAAGAAAAAGAGAGTTTGATTGATTTCGGACTGAACCTTGTGAAAAGCTGCCTACATACCCCTTTCGAGGATAAAGTCGAACGTAGTTCAGTTGGTAGAGCTGGACAAGATATCGAGCTGCCTGGGCAAGTTCGTCTAGTAATTGAGCGCCAGTCAAAAAAACCGAACTTGTCGAGAATAAAGCCTAAGTTTCTAAGTGAGGAAAACTCTAAATCTAGAAAAGTTGTAAAAGTCTCAGATGAGAGCTCTGAAATTCGTCCCCTGCTTCTGTCCTCTGCCTCTTGCTTATATACTCCCTTCCTAGGCGGTTTAGTCCTTCCATTTCGCCCAGATTCGAATTTATCGAGAATCTTCCATTTATTTCGAAATTTCCTTTTTTTCTGCAGAAATCTTCTATTTATCTTCAAACTTGACATTTATCTTCAACTTTGACATTTATCTTCTTTCTGCGAGTAAATCATCAAAACGTCGTCGTATCTTCGGGTTAGACTTCGTCAAAGTCGCAAGATAGGCTTTTATCGCGCTTTAGGTCTTTTCGAGCCGTTTTGCGGTAAAGTCATTTTACGGCTTTATACGAGATCGTTTCCTTATGCGATGCCGTTTTTAAATAAGTTTCTCAAGTTAATCGTAAAATTTGGTAGTGTTCGATGTTTCGGTTAATCGTTGCTGTTTTCTATGATTCACTCAAAGTTTTATTAAAAACACGTTTTTTTACAATTTCTCACAAAAATGTCGGGTAAATCGTATAGTTAAGGCAATGTTCAACGTTTTTTTTAACCGTTGCCGTTTTATACAATTTCCTTGTGTTCTTTCGAGAAAAGAAGACTTTACGGTTTTTCTCGTAAAACTCGAACGACAGGACGGATCGAGACGAACCGAGAGATGTTCCGACCGTGGTTCGGATCATGGTCGTGTCGAAGGACGTATGCCTTGAATTAAGGACGTGGGAGATTGAGGTTCGGGATAATTAGCTCGACTTACGACAAGCAAAACCGAACCGGTTCAGCTCACCGTACGACGAGCTATACGGGACACCTCTAGCTCGCCGTACGGCTAGCTGAATTAGTTGGATGCGGTTTACGGCGGATACGGCTTTTCACGGTTTTGTGCTTAACTTGGACGATCGTGTAATCGGTGTTTGTTTCGTTCTTTCGAGATAACGATTTCCGAGTTTTCCGCGGATTTTCTTTGTTTATAAAACAATTTTTCGAGTTTTATAAAATGACTTCTCGAGTTTTATAAAACGACTTATCGAGTTTTATAAAACGACTTCTTGAGTTTTATAAAACGACTTATCGAGTTTTATAAAACTGCTTCTCGAGTTTAATAAAACATATTTTTATTTTCGCGGAGAATTTTAGCCATTGATTCCGTCGTGACCGATTTTGACACCAACAGTTTGCCCCCCAGCTCGCTAGAATCTTGAGCCTCTAGAATAAGGTTCTTGCAAGTGGTTAGCCAGTTTTAGTTAAGTTAGGCAGAATTAATGGTTGAAAAGGTCCGTTGAAAGTGATCTTTCCACTCTCTAGGAAGCGGAAATTGTTTAAGATTAGTGCTGCGCCTTGTGAAGGCTGCCTACATACCCTATTGAAGGGATCAAGCCTTTCGTAGTTCGTTTTGTAGTCAAGGTTCGTATGACCTATTTCCTAGCAAGGCCTTTATGGTCTGGTTATGTGTTGTGTAGAAATTATTGAGCATGTTGATGTAGATGGCATCTTGTATTGGACCTTTGAAAGCCTTGAGACTAGCCTCATAGGCTGTTTGGTCTGGCCAAGTGTGGCCGTTATAGTTTTCGGACTGGCCGTGTGCGGTTCAAAGTCCCTGCCGCTTTGCGCCTTTATTATAATCAGTTTTCGTTTTTAAGAGCGTGTTTTTATTCGTATGAGTGTAGAGGGAAGAATATGAGTTGATATTGAGGGAGGTCCGTGAGTTGTCGTCTCGCATTCCTTTCCCTTTTTGGATCGCCTTATTCGTTTGCTCGTTTTAGGATCTTTAGCAAATCGAGTGAGTGTTTAAATATAGACGAAGAGACATGCCTTTAGGATCTCGATTCATGCCTTGAGACATTAGAGACCAGTGTGCTGGGTTTAGGGCAAGACCTAGGTTTACTTTTGGATTGAGGCTATGCGATGACTAGTCGGCTTTCGTTTTTCCTATTGCGATTTTAACCTGATTACATACCGATTTAGAATCCGCGATATGTTCTCGGCTTATACGATTCGTCTGGTTGGAATCGAGCATCTCACCGGGAACAATTTCTAAGTTGCCCGGAAGTGCTGACCAAGAGTTTGGATTTCTTTTATATCGCTATTACCCTTGTGTCGGGTGTTCGAGAGCTACCTCTGCGAGATAAATTAGTTTGTTTAGGACTGTTGCGAGTTTGTTGTGATCAGCAATAAAAGTTTTAGATGTTTACGTTGTTTGGGCCTTCGCGAAGGATACGTACGTTAAGAAGTTTTGCGTATTTTATAGTCGCGAACGGATTGTTAGGTCTTCCAAGAAAATGACTTTATCGAGGAAGGTATTTGTATCGAAAAACTATTCTACATGCGTCTGCGGCGTCTCGCAAGTCCGAAAGTTGGTTTTTATTTCGTGTGCCGCGTTTCGTGTTCGAAACTTTTGCGGGCTCGGAAAAGTTTCGTGGTGTTGCGGGGGTTTTGTCTTAACCCTGCTTTGCAGGAACACTTTGGTTCGTTTGCGGATATTCGCAACTAAAACTTACATTCCTGTTTGGATGTTAAGTAGTTTTATGATTTATGCTAGAGCAATTAGGACCGAGAGGTCGTGTAAGTTGTTTACTCGAAACAAAGCGTTTTTCGTTACGGTGTGCTTTGTGAAGTATTGACCCTCCGAGATTCGTACGGCTTCAAGAGCTCTGTTACGAGCGTTTTCTTACATGTCAGATTTTGTAGGCAACTTGCTTCGGAAATAGAGTGAATCGTGAGAATACAGAACTTAGCCGATTTTCGACAAGTTTGCATTATCCGTTGAATGTATTGGCTCGGCGTGAAGGTTGTATTCAGCCCATAGCCAAGGTCATATTTGGTAGAGGATTAGACCACGACACTTTCGTGCTATCGATAAGGTCGAGTCGGTTTGTAAACTTGGCATTGAAGTGAAGCGTGATCGGACAATAGCCAAGTAGTGTTTGTCGAGCTTGATATGCCAGGTATGCCCGTGGTTATAGAAAACGTTTTTTCGTTTTAGGTTCGATTTATACGACGAAAGTTTCGTATAAAATTTCCTTTGTATGGAAGTTGTTTCTTTTTTTTACTCAAGGAAGACATAGCCTAAGAAGCTTGATGCAGAGCTCGTGCGGAGTCACTTGCGGGGCGGTTTCATTCTCGGATGTAATCGAGAGGAATAAGAGTGGATGCTCGTGAACCGAAGGGCTAAGGAGTGAGATCTTTCAGATCGTGGCGCGAGGAAGCAAAGTTGTTGGTGTCAAAAACCGTAATCTCGAAATCAACGTCTAAGATAAACTTCTGTAAAGATAAAACTCGAGAAATCGTTTTATAAAACTCGAGAAATCATTTTATAAAACTCGGGAAATCGTTTTATAAAACTCAAGAAATCATTTTATAATTGAAGTTTCCGAACAAAGGAAATCCGCGGAAAGATTTGGAAATCGTTATCTCAGAAGAACGAAACGAACGTCGATTACACGGTCATCCGAGTTAAGCAAAAAAACCGAATCCACCATAAATCACGAGCTGGTTTGGCGGAACTAGCTCGCCGTACGGCAAGCTAGCCTCGTCCCAAGTAGCTCGCTGTACGGCGAGCTAGAAGCTTCACGGATAGCTCGCCGTACGGCGAGCTAAACCGGTCCGGTTCGGCTCGTCGTACGTCGAGCCGACCATCCCGAGCCTCGATCTCCCACGTCCCCGATTCAAGGCTTACGTCCTTCGATACGATCATGCTCCGAACCACGGTCGAAATGTCTCCCGTTTCGTCTCGATCCATCCTATTGTTCGAGTTTTACGATAAAAACCGTAAAACTTTGTTTTCTCGAAAAGAACTCGAGGAAATCGTATAAAACGACAACGGTTAAACGAAACATCAAACATTGCCTAAAATATACGATTTATTCGAGAATTTTTCGTAAAAACGCCTTTTTAAATAAAAAATGTTGAGTAAATCGTAAAAACGGACGATTAACCGAAAAAATGGACGTAGCTAAACTTTATGATTAACTCGAGGAATTTATTGAAAAACAGCATCGGATCAGGAAACGATCTCGTATAAAGTCGTAAAATGGATCTTATCGCAAAACGGCTCGGAAGGTCCTAAAACGTGATAAAAGCTCATCTCGCAACTTTAACGAAATCTAACCCGAAGATACGATAACTGATATCACTCAAATGTTTAACCCTAAGAAGTGAATTACTCTCTCAAATAAGAGGTTCAATCGTAGTACTTAGGAATCGAATCCACAGAGAGCAGGAACACACAATACACTATAGAAATCAAAGTTAAGCTAGGTGAACAATTTATAAAACAGTAAATAAAAGCAATGTGAACAAAGTAGTTGTTCGATTGGTTGAGTTTATAAACAATAAGGAGAAATAGCTAGACCTAGGGATTTATCAATCAAGAGATTCAAAACAACAATTCAAGATGCTAACAGCTTATAGATTCATTCTAGAACTCGATTTTAATAAGTAAGTAATCCATCTATCAATG
>CAKOAT010091821.1:238711-259382 GCA_932364175.1 Eruca vesicaria subsp. sativa | reverse complement strand
TGATCGATATTACCTCAGACAAGCATTAACGACCTAATCGATTATGTTAAACTAGATTCCTAGACCAAATTCTCATATGCGCCTAAGTATCTAGTCCAGCAGGATTCGGGTTCCGTTAATTGACTGCACTTTCGTGTATCTCAATTGTCCTATGATTCTAGGTTCAAGCAATCAGTCACACTATCATGATATCCTAATTACTCCAGATCCTAGTATTACAAATCACCCTGGTGTAGAGTTCTATAGATATTCTAACAATCCTAATTGATATTTAGTTTGACATTAAGCTCATGAAATCCCTAAACCTAACAAGATGAACTACTCAGACATGATAAAAGAAACACAAATCATAGTCTGAATAATAATAGAATAAGAAAATAAAGATAATTCCAATGTAGTTCCAAGAGGACTCTGAAAGAGTTCCCCTCTTCTCTCCTCACTAAGAACAATGAAACAAAAGATGAAAAAGAAAGCGTTGATAGCATAGCCTAGCCGTCAACAATGGCTTGCAAATAACATAAATAGGGTTTCTTGTCGTCCAAGGGCATTCTGGTAATTTAGGTTTCTTCTGGGCTTCAGTTGGTCATGAAATATAATCGACCCACATTCTGGCATCCATATCGATCAATAAGAAGTGTCTCTCATCGATCGATATGCATTCATCTTCTCGACAGCCTTCTCTCGCGAGGCAGACTGACCACTCTTCCGTAAAACGAGCATAACTTCTGCTCTAACTGTTGGATTGACCTCAAACCGGTGGCATTGGAAAGCTAACTCAAAGCTATATCTTGTATCAAAATATCAGCTAAATCGCGCCGTGGGAAGATCTTCATCTATATCTAAACATCTGACGCGTCTGCGCAATTCCGCACTTAAAGGCTCCAAAAGACACCAAAATCACCATATTTCTCCAGAACGTACCTGAACCTGTAAATAATCTAGATAGACTCTATATTGTAGTAAATATACATAAAAACATATCAATACCATGACCAAAAGTGGGTCAAAATCATGGTATATCAACTCCCCCAGACTTACCCTTTTGCTTGTCCTCAAGCACAACATACAGGCATGGGTAATTTACCTCTCCCTCGCTTCCACAATGTGTGATCAATCCTTTGAATTAGAATAGTGGGGTCATGGGTAATGTACCTCTCCCTCTGCCTCTCAGGAAATCATCTCAATCTTTTATATTCTATGGATGCCAAAGGAAGGAGAGAAGGAAACAAAAATTTACAGACTTATACCTTCCATGCTTGCAGGAGGATTCCGATCCCTTGTATAACAAGCCCCAAGACAAGCTGTTGGCATGAAGACATGAATGACATAAACATAAGAAGGAATTCAAGAGAGTGGTTCTGGTACAACAAGGGGAAGATGATCCGTACAAGTGTACGGATGGCTTTTTGATCAACCCTAACCTAGTGTGCCTGGCAAGAAAGAGTCATGCACAAAGAATATTCTGGAGCATCTCTCCAACGGTTCTGGATGATTTAAATGAGGAGAAGGAGCCGTTGAAGTAAGAGGTCAAAGGAAGATCACATGTGAAGATAAGGAGAGAGGAGTTAGGCGAGATGTCACTATCACCTTGGCTGGCCGAGCCTTTTGTCTCTCTCTGTCCTATTTGTTTATTGTTTCCTTTGTGTCTGCTTGTAACCAATTGTAGCCTATTTAATATGTGGCCTTAGTGCCTAATGAAGCAAGGAAATAAGTTCCTCAAATTCTCTTGGTCACTCTCTCTCTCAATCTCGGAAATGTCTCTCTTATTCTCCTAAATTCTGCTTAGTCTTTCACAAGAAAATCAAGTCAATATTAGGTTGGAGGTCAGCTTTGGTTCCGTCAAACATTCTCAGCAAGTGCAAACATAGTTGATAGGTTGATTCACTTTAGTATCTCTAGTACTTCTGCAGTCAGTAAATCTAAGATTTGTTTAAAGAGTGGTTAGATGACAAGTAATAAATCGAAATAAATCATCATCCCCTTCTTGATTCAATAAATTTTTTGTGAAAACATTTTAAATAAGACTCATAAAGTAGATAAACGTTAGTAATCCCCCCAGACTTAAATTACACTGTCCCCAGTGTAACACAATCGGTGGTTAGGTGAAAATCATAAAGCAAAAGTACGAAATGTAACAAGTAAGAACGATATACCTGACCAGATTAAGTATCGATCGATGAAATAGAGTTACCATCGGTCGATGTAAGTGATGTACTGTCGATCGATATCGACATGCTCTAATCGGTCGATATCCAAAAAATCATCTACTCGATTTTTTATTCTAAATATCTAACTCAAACATAATATTAGTAGAACCTCCCCCAGACTTAAATAACACTATGACCAATGTTATACAGCCCAAGATTGGTGGGACAATAAACCATAAGGAAAAATATGTAACAAAGAAAGATTGTATACCTACTTTGATGTGAGTATTGATCAACACAGTTAAGTGGCTATCGATATTCTTGATGCTCTGTCAATCGATGCTAGCTAGTCATCGTCGATTCTTATGAAACTCATCTTCCTTGAATCTTTTTTCTAATACCTGACATAAATAAAACACTAAACTCTAAAGGTTAGTAATACATAATTGAGAAAACCAAATTTTTTTTATTTTTTTTCTTTCCATGAACAGTGATCGTGCTACAATAACTCTGCTACAGTGATCGCAGCTACAGTAACTCTGCTACAGTGACTCCCGATTTTCTGCTACAGTGTCGGTCAATATTGCTGCTACAGTGTCGCTCGATGTTCGCGCAGTGCGTTGCTACAGTACCATCATTACTGTTCATTCATTTTTTTTTTTTACCTGAAATTATAGAAAACAAAATATCAGTAATAAATGAAAATCAAACCATATTGAAAATTACCTAACAGTGGGTTACCTCCACTGAGCGCTTATTTTTAGTCATTAGCTTGACTTTTGGAAATCTGATTTAGTCCGGATGAAGATGTGAACTTGCTCCAGAACAAGTCTCAGTGTCTCTCTTCCTCATTTTGTTGATGTAGTTGGTAAAAGCTCTTGCAGATACTTCTCCTTTATCTCTCAGCTCTGGATCACATAGCACTCTGACTTTGGCAAAAGGTTCAGAACTTCCTCTGCAGCGCACTTTATACTCAAGACTTCCCTCTTGACCTTGTGAAGGAACTAGTGATAGGAAATCGGCATCTGCATTCCTTTTCTTTTTCTTCTTCCTACTCCCTGTCCTTCCCCCAGACTTAGACTTTTCAGTCTCGGTCTGTTCTGAAATACATAGGGTATCGATCGATGCTGAGTGCTTCGTGTCGATCGATTCTGAAGGCTGCTTGTCGATCGATGCTGAATGGTGATTGTCGATCGATATTGATGCTGGCTTTGCTGACTCGCGGTTTGAACCATCTTTAGGTGCTGGATCATCAAACATCTCTATGCATGAAATAAACTTCTAATCGGTCTTCTTTTCCAAAGGATGATAGAAGACAGTTTTCATCAACATTAGTCAGGCACATCCTGTTCTTCTTAAGATCACAAACTGCTCCCACTGTAGCCATGAAGGCTCTTACAAAGAGAAGCGAATTTGTTGTGCCTGGTTTAATCTCCATGACATGACAGTCCACTGGAACAGTGCAGTTCCCTATCTCCACTTTAACATTCTTGATGATGCCTGCAACTCTGGTGTTGTCTGCAAAAGTGAAACTATCTTTAGAAGGTTCCACCTCTAATCCTATTACTTCAGCAGTGTCTATTGCCATGATGCTGACTGCAGATCCAGTATCGCAGAGGGCGGTTGGCAAATCATGGTTATGTATACAGCATGGAATCAGGAACTTCCCTGGATCTTGCTCCTTCAAAGTTCTATTAGGGGTACGACATACCTTGTTGAATAGCAGCTCAATGTCCTTATCTGTCTCTCTGATTTCTCTGAAGATATTACCAAGTCTGTACTTATAATATGCATCGTCGAAAGACATATTCTTGGGAACCCTCTTCACCCTTTTGAGAAATCCATCAAGTTCCACTTTGTTAATTTCTCTCCTGAGGTGCTTGGGAATATAGAATTTCCTAGATTTCACTTTCATCTCAGCTGGAATCTCATCTTTCGTTACCTGAATTTCTATGGCAGTTTTGTATCCATCCCCTTGGTGTCATTCGATACCTGGTGTATGTCATCGATCGACATTCTCAACAAAAGAGGTTTCAGCTAGGGTTGATTTCCCTTGCTTTGGTGCTTCTGCAGATTGCTGATTCATCTTCTCTCTTGTGTTGAAGAAAACTGAAGTCTGAGATGGGTTTCGAGTTGCCTTCAAACGGTGTGTATCAAGATCTGGTAAACTAACTTGACATGGCATGGGCGGATGTCGATCGATGTTCTGCATCTCCTGTCGATCGGTGTTCCCTTGTTGTTGTCGATCGACGGCAGCTGTTTCAACTCGAAGTAGGGTGGGAGGATGTGGGTGTTGAGCGGCGAAGTCGGAGTGGTTTTGAATTCGGACAAACTTATCTGATTCCAAAAGTGGTGTCGATCGATGCATATCAGATTGTATCGGTCGACGCTCAGGTGATGATGTCGAGCGATGCTCGGGTGTTGGTGTCTGTCGACACCAGTACGAACTGCCTATAGACAAAGAGCTTTTGACTTGAAAAGCATCTTCTTCCAGCTTCTCCTGCTCAAGTATTTTCTCAAATCCAATATCTAGGATGTCATCAACCTGGTGCCTTTCACTTTCCACAGCTTTCTTTTTGACCAAAGCTTCTTGCTTCACAGCTTCTACAGTATGATACGCTTGGGTGCGTAGCATCTGAAAATGGCTATCTAAGGTTTCTAACTTTCCATTCAAATCTTTGCAGAAAAAATCCAATTTCAGATTCAAACGATCAGTCATCTCTTGTTGTTCTTTCAAGAGCTTCTCTAGCATAAATTCCATCCCATCCTCATCCTGGTATGTAGCTTGTTGCACCCATGAGACTTCATGTACATAACCAATCTCAGCCTCAACATTCTTGACACTATCCTTTGCAGCTGATTTTATCCTGTGTATATCCATATTTTTGACACTGTTGCTAGACACCATGTTCTCAATCAGCCTCTTAGCTTCCTCTATGGTCCTTGTCTGAAAGCTTCCTTCGCTGGCAGTATCCATCATAACACCGTAGCTTACATCAACGCCCCTGTGGAACTTCTTTAATAACTGAATCTCCGTAAAACCATGATGTGGACAATCCTTTTGGTATCCCATAAACCTCTCCAAAGAGCTTCTGAAAGCTTCTGTAGGTCCTTGTGAGAATGTCCAAATCTTATCTCTTATCTCTTCAGCCCTTGCATCATCGAAGAATTCATTAATGAATTCATTCCTGACATCATTCCATGTAGTGAGAGATCCTGGTCGTAGACACCTCAGCCAACGTTTAGCATCCCCAGAAAGTGAAAATGTGAACAACTTGCAGATGATGTAGTCTTTCGTTGCTTCATTCTTCTGGATTCCAGACGTATAGTCTTCTAGTGTCTGAATATGGTCCAAGGGATTTTCATGAGGCAGACCGCAATGAGGGTGCTCACTCACATGAAGGAGGTGTTTGGGGTGTACTGGAAATTCTGGGGCTTCAAGAGGTATTCGGATAGTAGAACCGTACAGGGTAACTTACCGGAAAAAGGTTCCGGAAAAGACAATCCTGACGCGACGCTTAACGAATCAGAGAAACCTCCTACTCACGAACAGGAGACCGAGGGTGACGGCATCGAAAGGGTTAACCTGGAGACAAGCGACCAGGCCGATTCGACAGACGAAGACGCTGACGTCCATCCTAAGAGAAGAAAGACTCGAAGTCCCTTGCCGGAGTCTTCCCCCGAACGTTCTTATACTGGAGACGAAGGGGAACTCGATTTCGCGCGATACCCAAAAACCACCGAGGAGCGATCTCCGGTCACTCGCAGAAAACACCGACAAGGTCGGAAAACTGCTGGCGGTCTGACCGAGATTCGCTATCTCCGCGAATATATCACCACAACGGCCGCTATCCCCACGCTACCAGCGCCGCACCCGGGATCGATCGGCTACTGAACGAGTCTCGGAAAACGCCCTACACGGCCCGCATCACCGAGATCAAACAGCCCGATCCCGGAAAACTTAAGGTGCCGACTTACGACGGGACGTCCAATCCCAAAGCGCACCTACAAGCGTTCCAGATCACCATGGGACGAGCCAAGCTCAAGGACCACGAAAAAGACGCAGGCTACTGCCGCCTCTTCGTCGAAAACCGAGAAGGAGCCGCGCTCGAATGGTTCGCCAAACTTAGGCGAAATTCGATCAGAAGTTTCCGTCGACTGGCTTCGGAATTCCTGAAGCAGTACTCGATGTTCATTAACCCGGAAACCTCCAACGCCGACCTTTGGAATTTGGTGCAGAAGGAGGACGAATCTCTCCGCGATTTCATGAGTAGATTCAAACTCGTTATGGCTAGGGTTAGCGGAATCAGCGACAAAGCCGCCATCGACGCGCTAAGGAAATCGCTCTGGTATAAATCAAAATTCCGCAAGTGGATAACTCTCGAGAAACCGCGGACGATCCGGGATGCGCTCCACAAAGCAACTGACTTCATAACCATCGAAGAAGAGACTAAAATCCTGTCCGAGAAGAATAAGCCGACGGAAACATCCCCGAAGGATAACGCGTCCGAGCAGAAGCAGAAAAAGAGGAACTCTCGTAACGACAAATTCGTCCATCACGAGGGACATGATCTCCAAGGGGCGCATAACTACGCCATCAACTCCGGTTCGGAGCAAGGGCGAACTACGGGTAACACGTGGACGAGAAATTCGAAATACGACGAGAATTCTTTCTGCGACCTCCTCCAAACCCGCGGGCATTCCACCGTGAAATGCAAAGTTCTCGGCGCCAGACTTGCCGCAAAATTGGTCGCGGGAGAACTTTCCGAGATATCTAGTGTCAAGGATCTCATCCGCGATTCTGATCGCCTTCCGAAGAATGACAGGAATGCGCGACCAGAAACTCCGCCTCAGGGAAACCAGTCAGGCGAAAAACGCGGACGAAGACAAGACGAGAAGGGTAACGACGCTAATCGCCGAAAAATCAACATGATTATCGGTGAATCACAATACTACAACGACACCGTCTCGTCTATGAAATCCTTCCAACGCAAAGCCGAAACCGGCTCGAGTTGGAAGGTGCCGACGGATGATTCTCCGAAAGGAGTGATCTCATTCGACGACGCTGAAACCGGCGGAATCGACCAACCTCACGCCGATCCTCTTGTCATCGACTTAGTAATAGGCGATTTAGAAGTCGCTCGGATCTTGGTCGATACCGGGAGTACTGTCAACGTGATCTTCCGCAACACGCTAGCACGCATGGGAGTCGATCTCTCAGAAGTCGAGCCGATTCCAAAACCGCTGACTAGTTTCTCCGGCGAGACGTCAATGACCCTGGGATAATTCCGACTACCGGTCGCCGCAAAAGAAGTAACAAAAATTGTTAACTTCGCGGTAGTCGATTTCCCGGCTATCTACAACGTGATTATGGGCACGCCTTGGATAAATTCCATGTAGGCGGTTCTGTCCACCTATTACTTAGGCATCAAATTCCCGACGCCTACGGGAGTCGCGGTAATTTGGGGATGCCAAAGACAATCGCGATCTAGCTTCCTGGCCGAACACAAGCTGAGGCAATTGGCGGTAGCAATCGTGAAACCAAAACGGGCAAAGGTCACGTCACCCACAGAAGACGACCCAAAGCAAGCAACGGCCGAGAAACCAGAAGTTTCCGCACCCATCGCTTCCACCTGACCGGAGGAGACAATCCCGGACAAAGACATCGATCCCGCAACTGAAGCGACCGAGAAGTCTGCGACAGCCGAGTAAGCACACTCGCGGAAACAATCAGAACTACGAGATGGCTTGATTTCCGAAAGGAATACGTAGGCAGCTCGCCTAAAGAGGAGTTCAGCTATCCCCCCTTCCAAAACGGGGGAGTGGGTGAGTATACGAGTATTCGTATACTCCCAAAATTTTTTACAATATTTCTTTTAGCTTTGTAATCGAAAATTTTTAAAATTTTTAATAAAGACAAAGTTAGAATATCTCCGCTACTATCAGAAAACACAAATCCGGAAAATCGCTTCCGCAGTAACAACTATTTAATCGTCTTTCTAAAAACTTGCATATCAAAATATTTTCGGAAAGAACTGGCGAGACGTCGCCTAAACTCTTAAAGAAAAATATTTCCCCAAAGTCCGTCCGCGACTATAAAAACACAAACGCTCGGCGACTGGCCCCATCGAGCACGCTAGCCGTCCTAAACAAACGCACCGACCTATCGGTCCGCATACATCCGACAAGGATAAAATAGCGGGCTATAAAAGAAATCCAAATTTTTGGTCAGCACTTCCGGGCAACTTAGAAATTGTTCCCGGTGAGATGCTCGGTTCCAACCAGACGAATCGTATAAGCCGAGAACCTATCGCGGATTCTAAATCGGTATGGAATAAGGTTAAAATTGCAACGGGCAAAACGAAAGCCGACTAGTCATCGCACAGCCCCAATCCGAAAGTAAACCAAGGTCTTGCCCTAAACCCAGCACACTGGTCGCTAACGTCTCAAGGCATGAATCGAGATCCTAAAGGCATGTCTCTTCGCCCACATCTAAACACTCGCGAAAATCGAAATCTCCCGAGTTAACGAATCGGACGATTTACACCAAGGAGTTAGATACGAGATGACAACTCGTATTCTTCCCTCTACATCTAACACAAAACACGAATTTCATACTTAGAAAATATTTTCTTATTAAAAGCATCCAAGTACATACCGCCCAGCGGTAGGGATTCAAAGCCACCAACGGCCAGTCCCGGAAAAACAACAACAAAATCGAAAAACTAAGAACATCACACATTGAAGTCATCAAACGCAGACTGATCGACTTCACCATCCACATCTGAAATCCCAGGACCAATTTCGACCGAATCCGGTGACACCAGGATTGGATTCCATTGATCCCACATGCACGCCTTAAGGTCGAAAAGTTCGGGCTGCATATCTCTTTCCCGACTCAGGTTTTTCCGCTGCGCGGAGAATTCCTTAGCAAACGAATACCCTTCATTCTGAGTTAGGGATAACCCATGAACGATCCCACGACATTCGCGATAATCACCAAGCGCTCGTTGAACAACTTCCGCATCCAAACAACCGGCAACCTCTCGTTTGCCAGCACGACGAGCACGACAAATCCTTTGGTCAGAAAGCTCCTTGGCACGACGGGACCTAGCCGCACACTCATCCCACACGCGAGCAACCTCCCTTGCAACCACTTCTTCGGCTTGGTTGGCCTCGACCTCTGCCCGAAGACGAGCAACTTCTTTTTCGGCCATGTTCGCTCGAAACTCGGCGAGGCGAGCTTCAGCGGTACGGCTGTTCAGGGCTCGGCTCATGACAAGGAAGCCCTACCAAAGAAAACAATTAAGCGATATCATAAAAACTACTCGAAAAAGAAAACAATAAACACACGTACCTCCTTAGCTTTCTCAGACCCCGTAATAAACTACGGGACTTGATCATGGTCGATGTCCGGAAAATGGGAGGTCGATGATCCGCCCGCCTTCGTCCAGACGCCTTCTTCCGCCTGACTATCAAGGAAGTCCTTGAGAATATTGTCAGGAGAAACCGCGCGTTCAGAATCATCATCTTCGACAACCGGATTTTTATCCCTTCGGAAGCTTGACTTGCCACCCCTCATCAAGGGAACATACAGAATAAACGCCCCGATAAACGGATCCTCTTCATAAATTGGAGAATTTGCAAAGAGTCGAGATCCGAAGAGGGCAACCGCTTGGCGGACGCGTTGCGGGGAAAAACTGCACCAACCAACTTCACCACGTTTGAGAGAAGTTGTGATATTCTGGAGATCCGCGGGATGCAGAGGCAAAGGGTTGGTCACTGCGGAAAAACGGAAACGAATAAAAATAATAATAATAAGAGGAAGAGGATTCATATGAACTCGATTCACATACCTCTCCGACCCCACGTGGTTGTAAAAAGCGAAATGCTACCCTCCTCGACCGACGCACTGTCGATACGAACGTAGAAGAAATTTTTCTTCGAAGAAGTAGAAAGCGTTGAGCAGCCCGTAACAATTTCGTCACGAGGGCATAGAGTGATCCTCCGCGATTGCCCCGTGGGCTTTAACAGACCCTCGAGATGATCAACGTTAAGGGTAATTCCCTGCTCATAACTCAGCGTCAGGAGACCGACCAGTTGCTTTAAACTAGGGGGAGTCAACTGACTGATCGATAACCCCAGCCTGTGAAGGTAATGAACAATGATTTCCGGGATCGGAAACCATAAGTGGCATTGCTGCAAGAAAATATTGTAACATGTGAAAAAACGGGCGCATCCCTGTCGCCCTCCCTGGCAAGTGGGGAACGAAACTCGACAGCCTCTGGAACTCGGCAAAATTCGCGCATGTAATGGAAACTGTTAAAAAGCGTCGAGCTCGGATGTCCAGAAATTTGATCGACGTCCGACAAAGCTGGAACCCAAGTCCCAGGCCTAGTGGACCCCGACTCGTCTACCAACGTCCAAAAAGCCTCGAGGTCCGTCGGATCGATTAACGGGGACGAATACTCTTCTTTCGGAGCCGAAGCTGGAGGCTGCGAACTCGTTCCCTCAGAATTGTGAAAATTGGAACTAGTCGAGGAACAAGTCTTTCTTCCTGAAAACATGTTTGAAGATCTTCAAAGAATTTGGAGAGAAAAAGTTCTTGGATAAGTTGTAGAAGGTGGAGTAAAGAATTCAAAATTTTACTCCATCTACTTATAAGGAAGAATTTTACTATTCACCTTTGGACTTTTGGCCATTAAAGTTCCGACTAATTCTACCAAACTCGCCAAACAAGCTCAATCCACTCGCAAGAACCACACGATTCTTACGAGCTGGGGGGCTAACTGTTGGGGTCAAAATCGGTACGACAGAATCAATAGCCAAAATTCCCCGCAAAAACATAAAAGGAATCGTTTTATAAAACTCGAGAAGCCGTTTTATAAAACTCGAAGATTGTTTTATAAAACTCAAGAAGTCGTTTTATAAAACTCGAAGATCGTTTTATAAAACTCGAGAAGCCGTTTTATAAAACTCGAAGATCGTTTTATAAAACTCGAGAAGCAGTTTTATAAAACTCGAAGATTGTTTTACAAAACTCGAAGATCGTTTTATAAAACTCGAGAAGCCGTTTTATAAAACTCGAGAAGCCGTTTTATAAAACTCGAAGATCGTTTTATAAAACTCGTGAAGCCGTTTTATAAAACTCGAAGATCGTTTTATAAAACTCGAGAAGCCGTTTTATAAAACTCGAAGATCGTTTTATAAAACTCGAGAAGCCATTTTATAAAACTCGAAGATCGTTTTATAAAACTCGAGAAGCCGTTTTATAAAACTCGAAGATCGTTTTCTAAAACTCGAGAAGCCGTTTTATAAAACTTTGAGAAGCCGTTTTATAAAACTCGAAGATCGTTTTATAAAACTCGAGAAGCCGTTTTATAAAACTCGAAAATCGTTTTATAAAACTCGAGAAGCCGTTTTATAAAACTCGAAGATCGTTTTATAAAACTCGAGAAGCCGTTTTATAAAACTTGAGAATCGTTTTACGAAACCGCAAAAAAACCGAAACAACCGTAAAACGCGAACTAGTCGCAACTAGTTCGCCCACCGGCGAACTAGGAGGCCCATGACTAGTTCGCCCACCGGCGAACTAGTCCCGTCCGGACTAGTTCTCCCACGGGCGAACTAAGTCAGCTCGGCTTAGTTCGCCGGTGGGCAAACTTGTCCCGTCCCGACTAGTTCGCCGTTGGACGAACTAGAGACTTCATGGACGTCCCGAGCCTCGATCTCCCGCATCCCCGATTCAAAACTTACGTCTTTCGACACGGTCGCGTTCTGAACCACGGCCGAAACGTCTCCCGTTCCATCTTGATCCGACCTGTCGTTCGAGTTTTACGATAAAAACCGTAAAACTTCGCTTTCTCGACAAAGAACTCGAGGAAATCTTATAAAACGGCAACGGTTAAACAAAACACCGAACATTTCCTAAACTATACGATTTATTTGAGATTTCTCGTTCAAATCGTAAAAACGCGTTTTTAATAAAAAAAGTCGAGTAAATCGTAAAAAGCGCATTTTTAATAAAAACGTCGAGTAAATCGTAAAACATTACGATTAGCTCGAGGAATTTACTAAAAACAACATCAGATCAGGAAACGATCCCATACAAAGTCGGAAAACGGATTTATCGCAAAACTGCACGGAAGGTCCTAAAACGCGATACAAACCCATCTTGCGATCTTAACGGAATCTAACCCAAAGATACGATAACGTTTTGACGGTTTACTCGCAGAAGGAAAGTAAATGTCAAGTTTGAAGATAAAAGGAAGGTTTGAAGAAAATTAGAACATTTCCGCGGAAGAAAAGGAAGGATCGAGAAAATGGAAAATTCCCGATATAGTCAAATCTGGGCGAAATGGAAAGACTGAATGGCCAAGGCGAGGAGTATATAAATAAGAGATCTAGGGCAGAAGCAAGGGATACGATTTTCAGAGCTCTCACCAACAAAATTAGCATTTAGGAATATTTCCGTTTTCTGTAAGCGAGCTGCGTCTCAATTAGGGTTTTTTCGTTCTTAAGTTTTCGGCTACTCTCTTTGTACCAGTTCTACGCAGATTCGGAATAAGAACCTCTTTGCTCTCGATTTTCGTTTATTCATTTAAAGTTTTTAAGTTTCTTGTTATCTTAATCTTCGTTGTGCGGTTCTGCAGATAGCCGGTTCCTCTGGAAACTTAGGGTTTTCCCGAAGTTTCCTTATTTACGATTATTTGACAGTAGGTGGATTTCAGTTCCCACATTATACTCGTTTTATGAAGTTCGAGAAGATCTTTATGATTTCGGCAAATCATCGAGTTTTGTTCTGAAGTTTCGCAGAGATTTTCTAACCGCATGATTGCGCCGAGAGATGCTGTATATTCCTCGAGATTATTTACCAGACGGTTAGGATCAGTCTTTAGCGCCTAGACGGTTCTTAGATTGTCGTTTGCTTTTGGGATGATTTTGACGAGGCATTGCATCGTCCGAATATTTTTCCGCTTATTTTTGCGAGAGTTTGCTGTATAGAAAGCGTTTTTGTGGGAACCGAGATTCACACTAGTCGATTTCCGTTAAATAAGGAAACTTAGGAAAACCCTAATTTCCCAGAGGAACCGGATCTCTGCGAAAGCCAACGACAAGTAACCAAATAAATGCGGAAAAATATAAAAAACACAATAAAACGAATTTATAAAGAAAGTCGATCTTATTTACGATTCGCGTAAGAGCGTTGCGATCATTACAAGGAATTACAAAGGCTTTGGCCGCAGGGGCCATCAGCGAGTTACAAACATAAAACCCCAGATCTAGTCGAGTCGCAGCTCAATAACGAAAGACGGAAAAAGATAGGAAAAAAGGTTTGATTGATTTTGGACTGAACCTTATGAAAGGCTGCCTACGTACCCCTTTTGGGGATCAAGTCGAATGTAGTTCAGTTGATAGAGCTGGACCAGATATCGAACTGCCTGGGCGAGTTCGTCTAGTAATTGAGCGCCAGTCATAGAAACCGAACTTGTCGAGAAAAGCCTAAGTTTCTAAGTGCGGAAAATTCTAAGTGTAGAAAAGTTGTAAAAGTCTCAGATGAGAGCTCTAGATTTCGTCCCCTTGCTTCTGCCCTATGCCTCTTGCTTATATACTCCCTTCCTAGGCGGTTTAGTCTTTCCGTTTCGCCCAGATTTAATGAGAATCTTCCATTTATCTCGATCTTTCCATTTTTCCCGCGGAAATCTTCTATTTATCCTCAAACTTGACTTTTATCTTCAAGTTTGACATTTATTTTATTTCTGCGAGTAAATCGCCAAAACGTCATCGTATCTTCGGGTTGGACTTCGTTTAAAGTCGCGAGTGGCTTTTATCGCGTTTTATGACTTTCCGAGCCGTTTTGCGATAAATCCATTTTACGAATTTAGACGAGATCATTTCCTGTTACGATGCCGTTTTTAGATAAGTTTCTCGAGTTAATCGTAAAGCTAAGCAATGTTTGATGTTTCGATTAATCTTTGCCGTTTTCTACGATTTACTCGGGGTTTTATTAAAAACGCGTTTTGTACGATTTTTACGAAAAATCTCGAATAAATCGTATAGTTTAGGCAATATTCGGTGGTCCGTTTAACCGTTGCCGTTTTATACGATTTCCTCGAGTTCTTTTCGAGAAAACAAAGTTTTACTGTTTTTATCGTAAAACTCGAACGATAGGGCGGATCGAGACGAAACGGGAGACATTTCGACCATGATTCGGAATACGATCGTATCGAGGGACGTATGCCTTGAATCAAGGATGTGGGAGATCGAGGCGCGGGATATCCGAGAAGTCTTTAGTTTGCCCATCGGCGAACTAAGCCGGGCCGGCTTAGTTCGCCGATGGGCGAACTAGTTGAGTGTCTGTTAGTTCGCCCATCGGCAAACTAGTTGAGTGACACCTAGTTCGCCCATTGGCGAACTAGTGGAGTGTCTCCTAGTTCGCCCATGGGCGAACTAGTCGTGACTAGTTCGCGTTTTACGGCTGTTTCGGTTTTTTTCGGTTTCGTAAAACGATTCTTCGAGTTTTATAAAACGTTTCTTCGAGTTTTATAAAACGATTTATAAAACGATTCTTTGAGTTTTATAAAATGATTCTCGAGTTTTATAAAACGATTCTCGAGTTTTATAAAATGATTCTCGAGTTTTATAAAACGATTCTTCGAGTTTTATAAAATGATTCTCGAGTTTTATAAAACGATTCTCGAGTTTTATAAAACGATTCTTTGAGTTTTATAAAACGATTCTCTTTATATTTCTGCGTGCAGTTTCGGCCGTTGATTCCGTCGTACCGATTTTGACCCCAACAGTTAGCCCCCCAGCTCGTAAGAATCTTGAGCCTTTAGCGTAAGGTTCTTGCGAGTGGTTAACCAGTTTTAGTTAAGTTAGGCGGAATTAATGGTCGGAATGGTCCGTTGAAAGTGATCTTTCCACTTTCCAGGGAGCGGAAAGCGTTTAAAATTAGGGCTGCGCCTTGTGAAGGCTGCCTACGTACCCTTTTGAAGGGATCAAGCCTTTCGTAGTTCGTTTCGGAGTTAAGGTTCGTATGACCTGTTTCCTAGCAAGACCTTTACGGTCTAGTTATGTGTTGTGTAGGAATTATCGAGCATATTGATGTCGATGGCATCTGGACCTTTGCCGGCTTTGAGACTAGCCTTGTAGGCCGTTTGGTCTGGCCGAGCGTGGCCGTTATAGTTTTCGGACTGGCCGTGTGCGATTCTGAGTCCCTGCCGCTCTTGCGGCTTTTTTTAAAAAAAAATCAGTTTACGTTTTTAAGAGCGTGTTTTTATTCGTATGAATGTAGCGGGAAGATTATGAGTTGATATTGAGGGAGGTCCGCGAGTTGTCGTCTCGCATTCCTTTTTCCCTTAGTGTATCGCCTTGTTCGTTTACTCGTTTTGGGATGTTTAGTAAATCGAGTGAGTGTTTAGATATAGACGAAGAGACATGCTTTTAGGATCTCGATTCATGCCTTGAGACGTTAGCGACCAGTGTGCTGGGTTTAGGGCAAGACCTAGGTTTACTTTCGGATTGAGGCTATGCGATGACTAGTCGGCTTTTGTCTGGTTGGAACCGAGCATCTCACCGGGAACAATTTCTAAGTTGCCCGGAAGTGCTGACCAAGAGTTTGGATTTCTTTTATAGCGCTATTACCCTTGTGTCGGGTGTTCGAGAGCTATCTCTGCGAGATAACTTAAGTTTGTTTAGGACTGTTGCGAGTTTGTTATGATTAGCAACAAACTTTTTATGTGATAGATGTTTACGTTGTTTTGGCCTTCGAGAAGGATACGTACGTTAAGAAGTTTTGCGTAATTTTATAGTCGCGGACGGACTGTTAGGTCTTCCAAGAAAATGACTTTATCGAGGAAGGTATTTGTGTCGAAAAACTAATCTCCGGGCGTCTGCGACGTCTCGCAGTGCCGAAAGTTGGGTTTTTTTTTTTTATATGCCGCGTTTCTTGTTCGGAACGTTTGCGGGCTCGAAGATGTTGTGCGGTGCTGCGAGGGTTTTGTCTTAACCCTGCTTTGCAGGAACACTTTGGTTCGTTTGCGGATATTCGCAATTAAAACTTACATTCCTGTTTCGATGTTAGGTAGTTTTACGATTTGTGCTAGAGCAATTAGGACCTAGAGGTCGCGTAAGTTGTTTCCCCGAAACAAAGCGTTTTTCGTTATAGTTCTTTGTGAAGTATTGACCTTCCGAGATTTGTACGGCTTTAGGAGCTCTGGTACGAGTGTTTTCTTATACGTCGGATTTTGTAGGAAACTTGCTTCAGGAATAGAGTGAATCGAGAGAATACAGAACTTAGCCGATTTTCGACAAGTTTGCATTATTTGAATGTATTGGCTTAGTGCGTAGGTTGTGTTCAGCCGCACAGCCAAGTTCGTATTTGGTAGAGGATTAGACCACGACACTTTCGTGCTATCGAAAAGGTCGAGTCGATTTGTAAACTTGGCATTGAAGTGAAGCGTGATCGGACAATAGCCAAATAGCGTTTGTCGAGCTTGATATGCCAAGTTTGCCCGTGTTTATAGAAAACGTTTTTCCGTTGTAGGTTTGCTTTATACGATGAAAGTTTCGTATAAACTTTCCTTTGTATGGAAGTTGTTTCTTTTTTTACTCGAGGGAGACAGATCCTAAGAAGCTCGATGCAAAGCCCGTGCGGAGTCGTTTGCGGGGCGATCTCATTCTCGGATGTAAACGAGAGGAATGAGAGCGGATGCTCGTGAACCGATGGGCTAAATAGTGAGATCTTTCAGATCGTGTCGCGAGGAGGCAAAGTTTAGATTGGCCGCCCAGTGCCGGATCGTATAGCTTGGTTTTTGCTATAAGGAAAGTACTTTTCGCAAAACCTGTTACGTTTACTTTCGAGAGTTGCTTCGTTATGACATGATCCTGACTATACGAAGGATTTCTCGCGTAAGCAACGGGCGATGAATTTAGTAAATCGACGCGACGTATTGGGTTAACAATGCTTCCGCAGATTTTTCGAGAAACCTTTCCGCTTAGTTTTTGATTCTTCGGTGATAGTTTTTTCCGGAGTCACTCGTGGATTTTTACCAAAAGTTATTTCACCGAGATCTAGTCCCAAAATGTTTTAGCGGGTTTCTCGGGCGGAATGAATCACATGATCAGCAATAGGATCAGTCAGCGAGAAGGGAGGACAGGTTTTCTATTGCTGCTTTGTGTTCTTGATCTTTCTTTCGCCGCAAATGTTCTTGACATTATTCCGTGACTCACTTGGTTTGACGGAAAATGAGATCAATGCTTTGATGCCTAAAGATTTCGACTCTTATACTTGTTTTATCAAGTTTGAGAAGATCTTTATGACTTCGGCAAATAATCGAGTTTCGCTCTGAAGTTTCGCAGAGATTTTCTAACCGCATGATTGCGACAAGAGATTCTGTATATTCCTCGAGATTATTTCCCAGACAGTTTGGATCAGTCTTTAGCACTTAGACGGTTTTTATATTGTCGTTTGCTTTTGGGATGATTTCGACGAGGCGTTGCATCGTCCGAATATTTTTCTGCTTATTTTAGAAAGTGTTTTCTTGATGCGAGGAAAAATGTTCGGCGAAAGAAGAAAGACGAGTTTCGTTTGAAGGATTTGGATGATCGACAATCCGGGTCGATTAAATACCATGGTGGATCGGAGATGACTTGGAGTATGTCTGATTTACGAGAACCTCTAGGGGCGAGTCGGTTTTAAGACGATGTCAGCGTCTCTAGCTCCTTCTTTCTTTTTAGGAAATGAGTACGTTTGAATGCGTGGCGATCGTTTCTCGGTTGTACGAGAGATTGGATCGGTTTGCGAGTTATGCCTGAATGGTTAGAGAACAACAAATCGAGATAGACAAATATTGCTTACGACTTAGCATGCTAGACTATCTTCTAAATTCTAAGTTCTCTAGGTTTCTTGGCAGTTTACAAGACGTTTTTGTTTCTTACCTACAAGAAATTAGAAGTCTAATAAAATTTTCAAATCGGACATACCTTAGTTTCATCGATGATTTGGGATCGTCTATTTTTCGTTCTTCGTCTTTTCATTTACCGGTTTTCGACGAATTACCGGCAAGAGTATCGGAGCGGGGAGAAGACTTAACCATCGGAGCTTATGTTCTTGGTTCTTCGTACTGCTGGTTTTATTTGACCGACTAGGTGCGCTTTGTATATCGAAAAAAATCAATCACGTGTTTATGGTTGGATATTTTCGACTTAGCGTGGCAGAGATTCGTAAAATCGGATTGGGTTTAGAGGGTTCAGATTTCTCGTATAGTTTAGGCAACTTTGGTGTTAAGTCAACCGTTGCCGTTTTTAGACGATTGATTCGTATTTATACGAAGATACATGTCTTTGCGGTTTTGTTGTAAAATCCCGATGGAAATTCCGATTGAGACGAAACGAGAATCAGAGCGATCAAGACTCGAGAGAGAAACTCGAGGATTGGTTCAGCTCGACGTAGGGCAAGTCGGGCGAACACTTTCAGCTCGCCGTGTGGAGATCTGGGTGGTAAGAACCCTTGGGGCGAAGTTAGCGTCTCTTGGGCGAACTAGGCGCTTGGTTCAGCTCTACGTTCAGCGAGCTAAGACACGTGGTTTAGCTCTACGTTCGGCGAGCTAAGACGCTTGGCGTGGGTGATTTCGATTCGTCGATTTGAGTTGTCTTCGTCGTAGAATCTCAACGGAAAGTCCGATTGAGACGAAACGAAAAGCAGTGCGATTGTTGTTTAGAGTACGGTCTGGCTCACCATAGCTATGAGTCGGATTGTGCGGACCCTCGGAGAGAAGTCAGTGTCTTTAGGACGAGGTGGAATGCCGGTCAGCTCGCCAAGATGGCAAGCTAGGTTGCTTGGCCAACTCACCGTCTTTTTCGGCTGGATAGTATTGCCCGATTCTGCGAGTAGCCTAAGGTTTTTCCGCGAGCAACCTAGGGTTTTGTTGCGAATAACCTAGTGTTTTTCCGCGAGTAACCTAGGGCTTTCTCCGCGAGTAAGCTAGGGATTTCTCCGTGAGTAACCTAGGGTTTTTCCGCGAACAACCTAGGATTTTGCCGCGAATAACCAACGGTTTTTCCGCGAGTTACCTAAGGCTTTCTACGCGAGTAACCTAGGGTTTTTCCGCGAACAACCTAGGATTTTGCCGCGAATAACCTACGGTTTCTCCGCGAGTCACCTAAGGCTTTCTACGCGAGTAACCTAGGGTTTTTCCGCGGACAACCTAGGGTTTTGCCGCGAATAACCTACGGTTTTTCCGCGAGTCACCTAAGGATTTTTCCGTGAACAGCCTAGGGTTTTCCGCGAGTATCCTAGGATTTATTTCGCGAGTAAGTTATGGTTTGTTCCTGTTGGGAATGTCCTAAAATCATTTGTACTTACTCTTGTTTAAGTCGAAACGTCGAGATTTGACAATCATATAAAATTAGGTGGTTATAATGTTTTGCTAGAAACCGCTTATAATCAATAGATTGAGAATCTATTACTAATTTTATATGATCCTATAGGGTCACACACCTAAACAAATTGGATCAAAGATATAATGAGTTCTAGGAATAATATATATATGATATATATTATAAGATATACATAAAGATGTATATACATGATAATGATAAGTAATTATCATTTGACCAAAGTGATTGTCACGTGCATGCATGGGCCTNCTTGTTCATTATATAAACATGTACGGTGATGGTTTTGTGAAAGTATCACATCTCACGTAAACCCTAGAAGCAATAAAGACAAAACGTTTGTCAAAGTTTTAAGATCTGATCTTGACGGCACTAGCATCCCGTTCCGATCCAGTTTGTGTGCGTGTGGATACCGGTAGAGGCACGACGATTGGAGTGCTGAAAATCTCGATTTGGTGTATTCATTTCTCCGCTGCGAATAACCAGGTATTTTCGAAACCCTAAAGATCTAAATTTATTTCAGTATTAACATGAGATTCTAGGCAAATAGAATTCATAAGTTGATTTATAAATCGTTATAAACCGGTATGAATTCCTACAGTGGTATCAGAGCCTACTTGTGTAATATTGATTTGAATCTAGTATAATAGATATATATGATATATTTGTTAAAATTAATATAGCAATTTTGAAATAATTATAATTTTGATTATAACCAGTCGCTATATAAATTTGACATTCGATTGAAAAGTGTTTCATCGCCTCTGCATGCATATAATTTAAAAGTCATCACTAGTTTCATCGAAATTCTTGGTGACGTATTTTTTTAAAATAAAATTATATGTATCATGGAATCATGTGATCGCACCTAAAGCTGTTTTTTTTTTTAAATCGTTTATTTGACGATGTGTGTTATTGTAACACCATCGTATGCTATGTAACCTTTTAAACCGGTTAAACCAGTTCTCTAGTTTATTTGGTCAGTGTGATTGATTTGATTTGATCGTTTCAATCTATTTGTTTTAATCTCTAATATGATTGGATATTAAAATAAATTAACCTTAATTAATAAATAATCTAATATTTTAATTTGATTAAGATTAGTTAAATTATTTATAATTCAA
>CAKOAT010091821.1:220617-235034 GCA_932364175.1 Eruca vesicaria subsp. sativa | reverse complement strand
AGAACACATGATCGGACTGACCCGCTAGTGAGAACTCTGCAAGATTGTTATATGAGTGTCATAAGAGTTTCTCATTACGACTATAGAGTATAGTCCTTAGACCTGAGTTCGTCATGCCTCTTTACTTATGGATTAGTTCACTTTGACCTTGTCAAACGTCAGCCGTAACTGGTGATTATAAAGGCATTGATTAGGTGTTGTATGAAGTTTGTAAGGAGCAGGGATGGAACAAGATGGGATTTGTCTCTCCCATATAACGGGAGATAAATATCTCAAGGCCTATCGAAGATTTGATACTGAAAAATGCATGGCCGTGCTCAAACGAGGTGAATGTCAGTCGTTTGTTTGATCAGTATAAATCAGAGTTCGATAAATATGATCTAGCTTAATAAGGATGACACTAGTTCTTGCTTTATGCTAAGATCGAGATATAGAGACAAAAGGATTATAAGAATAGATGATTCAAGTACAAGTGGGAGATTGTTGGGAATGTCCTAAAATCATTTGTACTTACTCTTGTTTAAGTCGAAACGTCGAGATTTGACAATCATATAAAATTAGGTGGTTATAATGTTTTGCTAGAAACCGCTTATAATCTATAGATTGAGAATCTATTACTAAATTTATATGATCCTATAGGGTCACACACCTAAACAAATTGGATCAAAGATATAATGAGTTCTAGGAATAATATATATATGATATATATTATAAGATATACATAAAGATGTATATACATGATAATGATAAGTAATTATCATTTGACCAAAGTGATTGTCACGTGCATGCATGGGCCTGGCCTTTTAATGAATTAGGTTAATCACTTGTTCATTATATAAACATGTACGGTGATGGTTTTGTGAAAGTATCACATCTCACGTAAACCCTAGAAGCAATAAAGACAAAACGTTTGTCAAAGTTTTAAGATCTGATCTTGACGGCACTAGCATCCCGTTCCGATCCAGTTTGTGTGCGTGTGGATACCGGTAGAGGCACGACAATTGGAGTGCTGAAAATCTCGACTTGGTGTATTCATTTTTCCGCTGCGAATAACCAGGTATTTTCGAAACCCTAAAGATCTAGATTTATTTCAGTATTAACATGAGATTCTAGGCAAATAGAATTCATAAGTTGATTTATAAATCGTTATAAACCGGTATGAATTCCTACAGTTCCGCGGTTTCAGGGAGAGCAAGTTTTATTTTTCCGAAAGGTTCTCGGAAAATGTCTTTTGCTTAACGCGTGAGATTTGTCCAACTCGGAAATAAGAAAAACACTATGGGGTTTGATAGATTTTATCGTTGCCCTTAGTGATCTGAGATAGAAATCGTGAGCTTGTTTTGTTGCTCTTTCCGTGGCGAAGAGTCGCGATTAGGTTTTCGATTTTGTTGAGTACTACAGCGTTTGCGCGAGCGTTGGTTGTAGGAGCAGTCGCTGCTGGAGTTGTTTTACCAGCGTCTTTTTGCGAGTTGCGACTTTGTCTTTCATACATCCAGACATCATTTTGGTCAAGCGTTTTGCGGCTATGAGTAAGAGTAATCCGACCCCCCCCCTCCTTCTAGCGCCAAACTATGGGAACCGAGATTCACACTTGTCGATTTCCGTTAAATAAGGAAACTTAGGAAAACCCTAATTTCCCAGAGGAACCGGATCTCTACGAAAGCCAACGACAAGTAACCAAATAAATGCGGAAAAATATAAAAAGCACAATAAAACGAATTTATAAAGAAAGTCGATCTTATTCCGATTCGCGTAAGAGCGTTGCGATCATTACAAGGAATTACAAAGGCTTTGGCAACAGGGGCCATCAGCGAGTTACAACCATAAAACCCCAGATCTAGTCGAGTCGCAGCTCGATAACGAAAGACGGAAAAAGATAGGAAAAAAGGTTTGATTGATTTCGGACTGAACCTTATGAAAGGCTGCCTACGTACCCCTTTCGGGGATCAAGTCGAACGTAGTTCATTTGATAGAGCTGGACCAGAGATCGAACTGCCTGGGCGAGTTCGTCTAGTAATTGAGTGCCAGTCATAGAAACTGAACTTGTCGAGAAAAAGCCTAAGTTTCTAAGTGCGGAAAACTATAAGTGTAGAAAAGTTGTAAAAGTCTCAGATGAGAACTCTAGATTTCGTCCCCTTGCTTCTGCCCTATGACTCTTGCTTATATACTCCCTTCCTAGGCGGTTTAGTCTTTCCGTTTCGCCCAGATTTAATGAGAATCTTCCATTTATCCCGATCTTTCCTTTTTTCCCGCGGAAATCTTCTATTTATCCTCAAACTTGACTTTTATCTTCAAGTTTAACATTTATCTTATTTCTGCGAGTAAATCGCCAAAACGTCGTCGTATCTTTGGGTTGGACTTCGTTTAAAGTCGCGAGTGGCTTTTATCGCGTTTTATGACTTTCCGAGCCGTTTTGCGATAAATCCGTTTTACGACTTTAGACGAGATCATTTCCTGATACGATGCCGTTTTTAGGTATGTTTCTCGAGTTAATCGTAAAGCTAAGCAATGTTTGATGTGTCGATTAATCGTTGCCGTTTTTTACGATTTACTCGGGGTTTTATTAAAAACGCGTTTTGTACGATTTTTACGAAAAATTTCGAATAAATCGTATAGTTTAGGAAATATTCGGTTTTTCGTTTAACCGTTGCCGTTTTATACGATTTCCTCGAGTTCTTTTCGAGAAAACAAAGTTTTACGGTTTTTATCGTAAAACTCGAACGATAGGGCGGATCGAGACGAAACGGGAGACATTTCGACCGTGATTCGGAATACGATCGTATCGAGGGACGTATGCCTTGAATCAAGGATGTGGGAGATCGAGGTGCGGGATATCCGAGAAGTCTTTAGTTCACCCATCAGCGAACTAAGCCGGGCCGGCTTAGTTCCCCGATGGGAGAACTAGTTGAGTGTCTGTTAGTTCGCCCATCGGCGAACTAAGCCGGGCCGGCTTAGTTCGCCGATGGGCGAACTAGTTGAGGGACTCCTAGTTCGCCGATGGGTGAACTAGTTGAGTGACTCTTAGTTCGCCCATGGGCGAACTAGTCGTGACTAGTTCGCGTTTTACGGCTGTTTCGGTTTTTTGCGGTTTCGTAAAACGATTCTTCGAGTTTTATAAAACGTTTCTTCGAGTTTTATAAAACGATTCTCGAGTTTTATAAAATGATTCTTCGAGTTTATAAAATGATTCTCGAGTTTTATAAAACGATTCTCAAGTTTTATAAAACGATTCTCGAGTTTTATAAAACGATTGTTCGAGTTTTATAAAATGATTCTCGAGTTTTATAAAACGATCTCGAGTTTTATAAAACGATTCTTCGAGTTTTATAAAACGATTCTTCGAGTTTTATAAAACGATTCTCTTTATATTTCTGCGGGGAGTTTCGGCCGTTGATTCCGTCGTACCGATTTTGACCCCAACAGTTTTCTTGATGCGAGGAAAAATGTTCGACGAAAGAAGAAAGACTAGTTTCCTTTGAATGATTGGGATGATCGACAATCCGGGTCGATTAAAGACCATGGTGGATCGGTGATGACTTGGAGTATGTCTGATTTACGAAAATTTCTAGGAGCGAGTCGGTTTTAAGACGACGTCAGCGTCTCTAGCTCCTTCTTTCATTTAGGAAATGAGTATGCTCGAATGGGTGGCGATTGTTTCTCGGTTGTACGATAGATTGGATCGGTTTGCGAGTTATGCATGAATGGTTAGAGAACAAAAAATCGAGATAGACAAAAATTGCTCACGACCTAGCATGCTAGACTATCTTCTAAATTCTAAGTTCTCTAGGTTTTACGGCAGTTTACAAGACGTTTTCATTTCTTACCTACGAGAAATTAGAAGTCTAATAAAATTTTCGAATCGGTCATACCTTAACTTTATTGACGATTTGGGATTGTCTATTCTTCGTTCTTCGTCTTTTGACTTACCGGTCTTCGACGAATTACCAGTAAAAGTAACAGAGCGGGGAGAAGACTTAACCATCGGAGTTCATGTTCTTGTTTCTTCGTACTGCTGGTTTTATTTAACCGACTAGGTGCGCTTTGTATATCGAAAAATCAATCACGTGTTTATGATTGGATGTTTTCGACTTAGCATGGCAAAGTTTCGTAAAGCCGGATTGCGTTTAGAGAGTTCAGATGTATCGTATAGTTTAGGCAACTTTAGTGTTAAGTCAACCGTTGCCGTTTTAGACGATTGATTCGAACCTATACGAAGAAACAAGTCTTTGTGGTTTTATCGTAAAATCCCGATGGAAATTCCGATTGAGACGAAACGAGAATCAGCGCCATCAAGACTCGAGAGAGAAACTCGAGGATTGGTTTAGCTTGACGTAGGGCGAGTCGGGTGAACACTTTCATCTCGCCGCGTGGCGATCTGGATTGTAAGAACCCTTGGGACGAAGTCAGCGTCTCTTGGGCGAGCTAGGCGCTTGGTTCAGCTCACCGAATGGCGAGCTAAGACTCTTGGCGCGGGTGATCTTGATTCGTCGAGTTGACATGTTTTCGTCGTAGAATCTCAACGGAAAGTCCGATTGAGAGGAAACGAAAAAGCGTCTCGATCAAGATTCGAGATGGAGATGTTTCGATCCGTCGAGCTTGTCCAACTTGCCTAATGGTGAGTCGGCAAGCACAGTCCTGATTCATAAAGCTATCTTGTTTTCGTTGTAAAACCTCAACGAAAACTTTGATTGAGATGAAACGAAAAGCAATGCAAATATTGTTTAGAGTACGGTCCGGCTCACCATAGCTATGAGTTGGATTGTGCGGACCCTCGGGGAAAAGTCAGTGCCTCTAGGACGAGGTGGAAAGCCGGTCAGCTCGCCCAGATGGCAAGCTAGGTTGCTTGGCCAACTCACCGTCTTTTCGGCTGGATAGTATTGCCCGATTCTGCGAGTAGCCTAAGGTTCTTCCGCAAGCAACCTAGGGTTTTGTCGCGAATAACCTAGGTTTTTTCCGCGAGTAACATAGGGTTTTGCCGCGAATAACCTACGGTTTTTCCGCGAGTTACCTAAGGATTTTTCCGCGAATAGCCAAGGGTTTTTCCGCAAGTAACCTAGGATTTATTTCGTGAGGAACTTACGGTTTGTTCCGCAGTTTCTGGGAGAGCAATTTTTATTTTTCCGAAAAGTTTTCGCAAAATGTCTTTTGTTCAACTCGTGAGATTTGTCCAAATCGGAAATAAGAAAACACTATGGGGTTTGATAGATTTTAGCGTTGCCCTTAGTGATCTGAGATTGAAATCGTGAGCTTGTTTTGTTGCTCTTCCCGTGGCGAAGAGTCGTGATTAGGTTTTCGATTTTGTTGAGTACTACAGCGTTTGCGTGAGCGTTGGCTGTACGAGTATTCGCTGCTGGAGTTGTTTTACCAGCGTCTTTTTGCAAGTTGCGACTTTGTCTTTCATAATCCAGACATCGTTTTGATCAAGCGTTTTGCAGCTATGAGTAAGAGTATTCCGACCCCCCTCCTTCTAGCGCCAAACTGTGGGAACCGAAATTCACACTTGTCGATTTCCGTTAAATAAGGAAACTTAGGAAAACCCTAATTTTCCAGAGGAACCGGATCTCTGCGAGAGCCAAAGACAAGTAACCAAATAAATGCGGAAAAATATGAAAAAAGTAATAAAACGAATTTAAAGAAAAAGTAGATCTTATTTCGATTTCGCGTAAGGGCGTTGCGATCATTAAAAGGGTTTACAAAGGATTTGGCCGCAGGGCTGTCAGCGAGTTATCAACATAAAAACCTTAAACCTAATCGAGTCGCAGCTCGATAACAAAAGACGAAAAAGATAAGAAAAAGGATTTGATTGATTTCGGACTGAACCTTATGAAAGGCTGCCTACGTACCCCTTTCGAGGATCAAGTCGAACGTAGTTCAGTTGGTAGAGCTGGACCAGAGATCGAACTGCCTGGGCGAGTTTGTCTAGAAATTGAGCGCCAGTCATAGAAACCGAACTTGTCGAGAAAAAGCCTAAGTTTCTAAGTGTGAAAATTCTAAGTCTAGAAAAGTTGTGAAAGTCTAACATGAGAGCTCTGGATTTCGTCCCCTTGCTTCTGCCCTATGCCTCTTGCTTATATACTCCCTTCATAGGCGGTTTAGTATTTTCATTTCGCCCAGATTCGAGTATAATGGGATTCTTCCATTTATCTCGATCTTTCCTTTTTTCCCGCGGAAATCTTCTATTTATCCTTAAACTTGACTTTTATTTTCAAGTTTGACATTTATCTTCTTTCTGCAAGTAAATCGCCAATATGATGTTGTATCTTCGGATTGGACTTCGTTTATAGTCGCGAGTGGCTTTTATCGCATTTTATGACTTTCCAAGCCGTTTTGCGATAAATCTGTTTTACGACTTTAGACGAGATCGTTTCCTGATACGATGGCTTTAGTAGATAAGTTTCTCGAGTTAATCGTAAAGCTAAGAAATGTTCGATGTTTCGATTAATCGTTGCCGCTTTCTGCGATTTACTCGGGGTTTTATTAAAAACGCGTTTTGTACGATTTTGACGAAAAATCCCGAATAAATCGTATAGTCCAGGCAATATTTGGTGTTTCGTTTAACCGTTGCCGTTTTATACGATTTCCTCGAGTTCCTTTCGAGAAAACAAGGTTTTACGGTTTTTATCGTAAAACTCGAACGATAGGACGGATCGAGACGAAAAAGGAGACATTTTGACCGTGATTCGGAATACGATCTTGTTGAAGGACGTATGCCTTGAATCAAGGATGTGGAAGATCGAGGCTCGGGATGGTCGGCTCGACATACGGCGAGCTAGTTTAGCTTGGTCAGGTCGCCGTGTGGCGAACTAGCCGATAAGAACCTGTGGGGCAAAGTCAGCGCCTCTTAGTTCGCCGTTGGGCGAACTAGTCGGGACGAGGCTAGTTCGCCCAACGGCGAACAAGGTGATAAGAACCTGCGGGGCAAAGTCAGCGCCCCTTAGTTCGCTCAACGGCGAACTAGCCGGGACGAGGCTAGTTCGCCGTTGGGCGAACTAAGACGGCTTGGCTTAGTTCGCCGTTGGGTGAACTAGCCGGGACGGGGCTAGTTCGCCCAACAGCGAACTAAGCCGGGACGGGGCTAGTTTGCCCAAAGGCGAACTAAGCCGGTCATGGCTTAGTTCGCCCACCGGCGAACTACGCCGGCTTGGCTTAGTTCGCCGTTGGGCGAACTAGCCGGGACGAAGCTAGTTAGCGTTTTATGGCGGTTTCCATTTTTCGCGATTTTGTAAAACCATTCTTCGAGTCTTATAAAACGATGCTTCGAGTTTTATAAAACGATTCTAGAGTTTTATAAGACGATACTCCGAGTTTTATAAAACGATTCTCGAGTTTTATAAAACGATTCTTCGAGTTTTATAAATCGATTCTTCGAGTTTTATAAAACGAATCTCGAGTTTTATAAAACGATTCTTCGAGTTTTATAAAATGATCCTCGAATTTTATAAAATGATTCTTCTAATTTTATAAAACGATGCTTCGAGTTTTATAAAACGATTCTCGAGTATCAAAAGACGATTCTCCGAGTTTTATAAAACGATTCTTGAGTTTTATAAAACGATTCATTGAGTTTTATAAAACGATTCTCGTGTTTTATAAAACGATCCTTCGAGTTTAATAAAATGATTCTCGAGTTTTATAAAACGATTCTTCGAGTTTTATAAAATGATTCTTGGAGTTTTATAAAACGATTCTCGAGTTTTATAAAATGATTCTTCGAGTTTTATAAAACGATTCTTCGAGTTTTATAAAACAAATCTCGAGTTTTATAAAACGAATCTCGAGTTTTATAAAACTATCCTCGAGTTTTATAAAATGATTCTTCTAATTTTATAAAACGATGGTTCGAGTTTTATAAAACGATTCTCGAGCTTTATAAGACGATTCTCCGAGTTTTATAAAACGATTCTCGAGTCTTATAAAACGATTCTTCGAGTTTTATAAAACGATTCTTCGAGTTTTATTAAATGAATCTCGAGTTCTATGAAACGATTCTTCGAGTTTTATAAAACGATCCTCGAGTTTTATAAAACGATTCTTCTAATTTTACAAAACGATGCTTCGAGTTTTATAAAACGATTCTAGAGTTTTATAAGACGATACTCCGAGTTTTATAAAACGATTTTCGAGTTTTATAAAACGATTCTTCGAGTTTTATTAAACGATTCTTCGAGTTTTATAAAATGAATCTCGAGTTTTATAAAACGATTCATCGAGTTTTATAAAACGATCCTCGAGTTTTATAAAATGATTCTTCTAATTTTATAAAACGATGCTTAGAGTTTTATAAAACGATTCTCGAGTTTTATAAGACGATTCTCTGAGTTTTATAAAACGATTCTCGAGTTCTATAAAACGATTCTTCGAGTTTTATAAAACGATTCTCGTGTTTTATAAAACGATTTTCGTGTTTTATAAAACGATCCTTCGAGTTTTATAAAACGATTCTCGAGTTTTATAAAACGATTCTTCGAGTTTTATAAAATGATTATTCGAGTTTTATAAAACAATTCTCGAGTTTTATAAAACGATTCTCGAGTTTTATAAAACGATTGTTCGAGTTTTATAAAACGATTCTTCGAGTTTTATAAAACAAATCTCGAGTTTTATAAAACGAATCTCGAGTTTTATAAAAAGATCCTCGAGTTTTATAAAATGATTCTTCTAATTTTATAAAACGATGCTTCGAGTTTTATAAATTGATTCTCGAGTTTATAAGACTATTCTCCAAGTTTTATAAAACGATTCTCGAGTTTTATAAAATGATTCTTTGAGTTTTATAAAATGATTCTTCAAGTTTTTTAAAACGAATTCCGAGTTTTATGAAACGATTCTTCGAGTTTTATAAAACGATCCTCGAATTTTATAAAAAGATTCTTCTAATTTTACAAAACGATGCTTCGAGTTTTATAATACGATTCTCGAGTTTTATAAGACGATTCTTCGAGTTTTATAAAACGATTCTCGTGTTTTATAAAACGATTCTTCGAGTTTTATAAAACGATTCTCCAGTTTTATTAAACGATCCTTCGAGTTTTATAAAATGATTCTCGAGTTTTATAAAACAATTCTTCGAGTTTTATAAAACGATTCTCGAGTCTTATAAGACGATTCTTTGTGTTTTATAAAACGATTCTTCGAGTTTTATAAAACGATTCTCGAGTTTTATAAAACGATTCTTCGAGTTTTATAAAACGATTCTTCGAGTCTAATAAAACGATTTCTTTTATATTTTTGCGGAGACTTTTTGCCATTGATTCCGTTGTGACCGATTTTGACACCAACAATCGATTATGTTAAACTAGATTCCTAGACCAAATTCTCATATGCGCCTAAGTATCTAATCCAGCAGGATTCGGGTAATTGACTGCACTTTTGTGTATCTCAATTGTCCTATGATTCTAGGTTCAAGCAATCAGTCACACTATCATGATATCCTAATTACTCCAGATCCTAGTATTACAAATCACCCTGGTGTAGAGATCTTTAAATATTCTAGCAATCCTAATTGATATTTTGTTTTACATTAGCTCATGAAATCCCTAAACCTAACAAGATGAACTACTCAGACATGATAGAAGAAACACAAATCATAGTCTAAATAATAATAGAATAAGAAAATAAAGATAATACCAATGGAGTTCCAAAAGGACTCTGAAGGAGTTCCCCTCTTCTCTCCTCACTAAGAACAATGAAACAAAAGATGAAAAAGAAAGCGTTGATAGCGTATCCTAGCCGTCAACAATGGCTTGCAAATAACATAAATATGGTTTCTGGTCGTCCAAGGGCATTCTGGTAAATTAGGTTTCTTCTGGGCTTCAGTTGGTCATGAAATATACTCGGCCCGCATTCTTGCATCCATATTGATCGATATGAAGTGTCTCTCATCGATCGATATGCATTCCTCTTCTCGACAGCCTTCTCTCGCGAGGCAGACTGACCACTGTTCAGTAAAACGGGCATAACTTCTGATCTAACTGTTGGATTGACCTCAAACCGGTGGCATTGGAAAGCTAACTCAAATCTCTATCTTGTGTCAAAAGATCAGCTAAATTTCGCCATGGGAAGATCTCCATCCATATCTAAACATCTGACGCATCTGCGCAGTTGTGCACTTAAAGGCTCCAAAAGACACAAAAATCACCATATTTCTCCAGAACGTACCTGGACCTGTAAACACTCTAAATAGACCCTATATTGTAGTAAATATACATAAAAACATATCAATACCATGGCCAAAAGTGGGTCAAAATCATGGTATATCAATAACATTTTGACGATTTACCCGCAGAAGGATAAAAGTCAAGTTTGAAGATAAATGTCAAGTGTGAAGATAAATAGAAGATTTCCGCGGGGAAAAAGGAAAGATCGAGATAAATGGAAGATTCCCGATAAATTTGAATCTGGGCGAAATGGAAGGACCAAACCGCCAAGGAAGGGAGTATATAAACAAGAGACATAGGGCAGAAGCAGAGGACGAAATCAGACCTAGAGAGGCGGCTATTAGCTTAGGAAATTAGGACTTAGGCGTTTAGACTAGCAAGCCGAATCCTTAGAACGATTCGACATCTAAGCTCCGCGATTCTCTTTGTAACAGTTGTCAATCTCTTATTCAATAAAAAGCTCTCACGCAAATTCTTTATTTGTTCTCTGTTCTTCGTTATTGTCATTCATCTATATTCCGTTAACTCTGTTCGTTTTAGTGATTTCCGCAGAGATCCAGGACCTCGGGAAAATTAGGGTTTTCCCTAAGTTTCCATATTTGATGGAAAATCGACGGTGTGAATTTTGGTTCCCACAGTTTGCCGCTAGAATGAGGGGGGGGGTCGGATTCTCTTACACAATAATCGCTAGAACGAACGAGAAAAGATATGCCTAACCTAAACGGCGACGTCATCTCGTTCGAGAAAAAAACAACGACCGATTCAATCAAACCTCTCAACGATCTTCTCGTTATCGAGCTGGCGATCCAGAATATGGATGTTGCAAGGATATTAGTTGATACCGGAAGCTCGGCTGATATCATCTTCGAAAATACTCTCCGGAGAAGTCACCATGACCCTCGGAACGATCAACCTTACGGTTCGCGCCAGGAGCATAGTGAAAAACGTCGAATTCCAAGTCGTCGATCGACCCATGTCTTACAACACAATCATAGGGACACCGTGGTTAAATTCGATGCAAGCGATTCCGTCGACGTACCACATGTGTCTTAATTTTCGACTCTGTGCGGAATTGAGACCATATGGGGAAATCAGAGGACCTCGCATGTTTGCTATGCCGCAGATTTAAAACGAAAAAATCTGCCGGTCGACGTTTCTTCCAAAATGAAAAACAAGTCGACGGCCCTCGACAACGTCCCAGAGCAAGATAAAACAGAACTCTTCTGGCAGTTGAGAGCAGCCGAGGCATTGGAAGGTAAACGCGAGCCAACCTGCAAACCTGTCGTCTCAGTGTGCATCGACGAGGCTTTTCCAGAGCGCTGCGTCGAAATCGGTGCGAACCTGAACGAGACCTTAAAAGCCGAACTCCTGACATGTCTGAAACGAAACTCGAACACGTTCGCTTGGACTGCGGAAGATATGCCAGAAATCGACATTAACATCACATGTCATGAACTTAATGTTGACCCAACATCCAAACCCGTTAAACAAAAAGACGAAAACTGGGGCCAGAACGCGCCGAAGCGGTCAACAGCAAAGTTGACAGACTCCTCAAAGTAGGATCGATCACAGAAGTTTGGTATCCTGACTGGCTCGCCAATCCTGTCGTCGTAAAGAAAAAGAACGGAAAGTGGCGACTTTGCGTCGATTTCACCGATCTCAATAAAGCGTATCCTAAAGATAGTTATTCGCTGCCACACATCGATCGCTTAGTCGAGGCAACCGCGAGAAACAAACTCTTACCTTTCATGGGCGCCTTTTCGGGATACAAGCAGATCATGATGAACCCTGACGATCGAGAGAAAACCGCATTCATAGCTGATCGCGGAACTTACTGCTATAAAGTGATACCTTTCGTCCTTAAGAATGCTGGTGTGACTTATCAACGACTCGTCAATCGCATGTTCTCCAAACAGCTCGGAAAAACAATGGAAGTGTACATCAACGATATGCTTGTGAAATCACTCGAATAGTGAGATCATGTCGTGCACCTCCAAGAATGTTTCGAGAGGCTCAACCTTCATAACATGAAGTTGAACCCTGCGAAGTGTCGGTTAGCCGTTGCATCCGGAGAATTTTTAGGGTACCTTGTGACTTACCGAGGAATTGAGGCCAACCCGAAACAAATCACGGCCCTGATAGAGATGGTTTCTCCTAGTACGAAACGCGAGGTACAAAGACTGACCAGCCGGGTCGCGGCACTTAACCGCTTTATCTCACGATCAACGGACAAAAGTTTACCTTTCTACGAAACGTTAAAGGGAAACAAAAAGTTTGAATGGTCCGAAGAATGTGAGAAAGCTTTCCAACAGCTGAAACATTACCTAGCTACCCCGCCAGTACTCGCAAAACCCGTAGAAGGAGAACAATTATTCCTCTACATCGCAGTGTCAACGACCCCCGTGAGTGGCGTCCTCATCCGGGAAGAACGCGGCGAACAAAAAACGATCTTCTACGTAAGTAAGACACTACTGGACGCGGAGACGCGATATCTGATGATGGAGAAATTGGGCTTGGCAGTGGTCATGTCAGCAAGAAAACTGAGACCGTATTTTCAATCTCACACCATTGTCGTGCCCAATTCGTTCCCTCTCCGCACAATTTTGAAGAGTCCCAGCCAATCGGGAAGATTATCAAAATGGGCGATCGAGCTGAGCGAGTACGATATTGAATATCGCGCAAAGACTTGTGCAAAATCGCAAGTACTCGCGGACTTCATAGTGGAACTCCCAACGGGAAGCACGTCCAACCAAGAGCCGAACTCAACCTGGATCCTATACGTTGACGGATCCTCATCCAAACAAGGCTCCGGGATCGGCATCCGACTCGCATCCCCAACGGGAGAAGTGTTGGAACAGTCATTCCGATTAATTTTCCACGCTTCGAACGACGAAGCCAAGTATGAGGCCTTGATCGGACTACGACTAGCTCACGGCCTGAAGATTTGTAACCTTCACACTTTCTGCGACTCCCAGCTAGTGGCTAGCAAGTTCAGCGGAGAATACGAAGCAAGTGACGAGAGAATGGAAGCATATCTGATCTTAGTAAAAGATCTAACCCAAAAGTTCGATCAATTCGCCCTTACTAGGATCCCTTGAGCGGAAAATGCCCAGGCAGACACCTTGGAATCCAGCTCAGATCCTGGTATGAGCATGGTAATTCCCGTTGAATTCATCGAACACCCTAGCATCGGACCTCCGTAGTCATAAACCTGATTAACGAACTGGATGACGACGTCAACGAAAACCATCCAGCCGAAGATCAGTCCGATTACGGATTTAGTCGCCCATGGATGGAAACAATTCTCGCATACATAACCAACGGAGAACTTCAACCAGCAAAATGGGCAGCCCAAAAAATTAAAACTCAAGCCGCACGGTACGTTTTAGTTGACGGAGAACTTTGCAGATGGAGATTCTCCGGACCACTAATGATCTGCGTGCCAGGGGAGAAAGCACAGCGGATAATGCAGGAAGTGCACTCCAGATCTTGCAGAAATCATTCCGGCGGAAGATCTCTCGCAATAAAAATCAAGCGCCACGGATATTTCTGGCCAACAATGGTAAAAGATTGCGAGGATTTCTCGCGGAAATGCGAGAAGTGCCAGCGGCACGCTCCGACTATTCACCAACCTGCCAAAGTTCTCTCATCTATCTCGGCACCATATCCGTTCATGCGATGGTCGATGGATATAGTCGGGCCAATGCACGCGTCGAAACAAAAACGCTTCCTTTTGGTTCTGACCGAAGTAGAGAGTTTCATATGGAAGAACATAGTCTGCAGACATGGAGTCCCATACAAAATTGTGACGGACAACGGGTCTCAATTTATTTCAACCAGATTCGAAGATTTCTTCGAAAAATGGAAAATACGATTGACCAAATTGACTCCAAGATATCTTCAAGGCAACGGACAAGCCGCGACCATTAATAAAACTATCCTCGACGGCCTCAAAAAATACCTCAACGCCAAAAAGGGCAAGTGGGCTGAAGAGCTCGAGGGAGTTTTATGGTCGCACCGCACGACCCCGAGGCGAGCAATAGGGAAACTCCTTTTGCCCTCTGTTTGATCCAAAAATGGTGTTTTTGCTGGTGTTTATTTGAATCATAACAATAAAAGATCTAATGATATAAAGCTTAGATCTTTGAGGCTTAGAAGATATAATCAAAGAAATCAAATGAGAAATAGAAAGAACATCCAAGATTTATTGATATGAAGATTCATTACATTGATCATTTGGAATATAAATGAATCTAAAAT
>CAKOAT010091821.1:201938-218196 GCA_932364175.1 Eruca vesicaria subsp. sativa | reverse complement strand
ATCATTTGGAATATAAATGAATCTAAAATCAATCAAATCCTTGTAGGAAGTGTTCTTGATCTAAAAAGTAAAGAAGATCCTTTCTAAAGAGGAAGTAACTCCTTATTTATAGAAAGGAGAGACCTAGGGCTTCCTAATGACATAGGCCCAATTCATTGTCTAATGGGCCTCGGGAAAGATGTGAATCCACCCCCAACACCCTCGTATACAGAACATAATGCATGATCCCCGCAGAAGTCGAATTTCCAGGAGTACGCAGAAGGTTGCTCCCAGAAAGGGAAGGACCAAACAACCTATTGCTTCTCGACAAACTCGATCTAATTAACGAACGACGGGATCAGGCACTCGTCCGAATTCAAAACTACCAGAAAGCGGTCGCAAAGTACTATAACGCGAACGTATGCGGTCGCAGATTTCATGAAGGCGAACTAGTCTTACGAAAAGTCTTCCAAAATACCGCTGAACGAAACTTCGAGAAATTGGGAGCCAACTGGGAAGGACCATACAAGGTCATAGAGGTGGTCCGGCCTGGAGCATACGAACTCGCAAACATGCAGAGCACCAAAATTCCCAGATCCTGGAACGCGATGCATCTCAAGAAATACTATCACTAGGCAACGCACCCGCAAAAACACTGAACTACGAGACGGCTTGATCCCCTTAAAGGGTACGTAGGCATCTTGTCGCAAGACAAGACCAGCCGTCCCCCCTCGTTAAAAGGGGGGGGGGAGTAGGTGAGTATACGTATACTCGCATACTCCCAAAATTTCAATCTCGAAATTTCTCAAACTTTTTCAACAAATGTATCGAAAGAAAAAACGAAATTCTGAATATAGCGAGACATCGCCAATGTTCGGAAACCATTCCTCTCCAAAAACAACAAACAGTCTGTGCGCGACTATAAAACACACACAGCTTCTTAAGATATAATTCCCTCGCAAAGGCCTAAACTACGTAAAAATCTATCACTTAAAAATAGTTTGTTGCTGATCACAACAAACTCGCAACAGTCCTAAACAAACTTAAGTTATCTCGCAGAGATAGCTCTCGAACACCCGACACAAGGGTAATAGTGCTATAAAAGAAATCCAAACTTTTGGTCAGCACTTCTGGGCAACTTAGAAATTGTTCCCGGTGAGATGCTCGGTTCCAACCAGACGAATCGTATAAGCCGAGAACATATCGCGGATTCTAAATCGGTAGGGGAATCAACTTAAAATCGCAACAGGCAGAAAGAAAGCCGACTAGTCATCGCATAGCCTCAATCCGAAAGTAAACCTAGATCTTGCCATAAACCCAACATACTGGTCGCTAACGTCTAAAGGCATGAATCGAGATCCTAAAGGCATGTCTTATCGTCTATATCTAAACACTCACTCGATTTGCTAAACATCCTAAAACGAGCAAACGAATAAGGCGATACACTAAGGGAAAGGAATGCGAGACGACAACTCGCGGTCAGAGAGATCGCGGTCTTTCCGAGATCACGCTTCAAATCGCTAATCCTAACCTCGACCCGAGATACCTCCGTGGAATGCACGTCCTCTATCACCCTCAATTTCCCTTCGAGCTGAGTGGACCTCTCCTGTAACTCAGCCAACTCCTTGGCTAAAGCTCAACTTCAGACCCATACTCTTTGATCATCCCGTCGATCAACGAAACAAACTAGAAAAGCCAAAATAGACGGTCAGATACGAATTAAAAATTATTGTATTTTTAAACGTATGCTCGCGAACCTGTATCTTGGCGTGGTGTTGCGACATCGAAATCAAGCTTGACGCCTTGCTTGTACCTCTCAGACATCGAAACCTGTACATGTACCTCTGACATCGAAACCTGTACCTCCGGACCCTTTGCGCATCTCTTTCTGTTGGGAGCATATGGGTTCGGGCAAGGTCTTTTATGACCTTTGGTTGGAGCAGACAGCGTTGCGCTAAGTGCCGGAGGCCTCAAAGTTGTAACTGGTTCGACCACAGTCACAGCCACAACCGGTTCAATCATGGTGGGAGCCGCAACCGGTTAAACCGTGGTAGGATCCGTAACTGGTTTGACCATGGTGAGAGCCGCAACCGGTCTGACCGCGGTAGGAGTCGCAACCGGTTTGACCACGGTGAGAGCTGCAACCGGTCCGACCGCTGTAGGAGCCGCAACTGGTTCGACCACGGTGAGAGCCGCAACCGTTCCGACCTCGGCAGGAACCGCTACATTCTCGACTACAGTAAGAGGCGAAATAGCAGACGAACCCGACGGTTCAATAACGACGCCCGTCGAGGATTTCACTACCGTATCCGCCGTTTTTTCCAAAATAGCCTTGAACTCTCTTGAAAGAACGGACGGGTCCACCGGGGGTACGCAACTCGGCACTGTCCTCTCCTCAGCATCGCTGCTATCCATCTTCTCCTAAAACAAGAGGAACTCGGAAATACGAGCATCCTGCGAATGTGCCATAGGGTTGCCGATAGCTGGGATCTCATGGTTTTGTTGATCACCTTGGGAGGAAGACATCTTCATAATTTTCTTGAGAGAAGTTGGAGAGAAATTTGAGAGATGGAAGATATGAGGAGTAATGATACAATACTTATAGAAAAGAAGAGCTCATCCCTCGTAATGAGACGAATCACAGCCATTGATTCGATTAAAACAACTCCTGCCGCCCGCAAAAACTTTCTCCGAAACTTGCGAGCTAGGGGGCTAACTGTTGGTGTCAAAAACCGTAATCTCGAAATCAACGTATACGATAAACTTCTGTAAAGATAAAACTCGAGAAATCGTTTTATAAAACTCGAGAAATCATTTTATAAGACTCGGGAAATCGTTTTATAAAACTCGAGAAATCGTTTTATAAAACTCGAGAAATCGTTTTATAAAAGAAGTTTCCGAACAAAGGAAATCCGCGGAAAGATTTGGAAATTGTTATCTCGAAAGAACGAAACGAACGTCAATTACACGGTCATCTGAGTTAAGCGAAAAACCGCATCCGTCGTAAATCGCGAGCTGGTTCGGCTGAACTAGCTCGATGTACGGCGAGCTAAGTGGCCTCAAAATAGCTCGCCGTATGGCAAGCTAGCCTCGTCCCAAGTAGTTTGCCGTACGGCGAGCTAGAAGCTTCCTGGATAGCTCGCTGTACGGCGAGCTGAACCGGTCTGGTTCGGCTCATTGTACGTCGAGCCGAACATCCTGAGCGTCAATCTCACGCGTCCCCAATTCAAGGCTTATGTCCTTCAATACGATCATGTTCCAAACCACGGTCGAAATGTCTCTGGTTTCGTCTCAGTCCGTCCTATCGTTCGAGTTTTACGTTAAAAACCGTAAAACTTTGTTTTCTCGAAAAGAACTCGAGGAAATCGTATAAAACGGCAACGGTTAAACGAAAGAATGAACATTGCCTAAAATATACGATTTATTCGAGATTTTGCGTAAAAATCGTAAAATGCGTTTTTAATAAAAAACGTCGAGTAAATCGTAAAAAACGGCAACGATTAACCAAAAAACGGATGTAGCTAAACTTTACGATTAACTCGAGGAATTTCTTAAAAAACGGCATCGGATCAGGAAACGATCTCGTATAAAGTCGTAAAACGGATTTATCGCAAAACAGCTCGGAAGGTTTAAAACATGATAAAAGCTCATCTCGCGACTTTAACGAAATCTAACCCGAAGATACGATAACATTTTGATTATTTACCTGGAGAAGGATAAAAGTCAAGTTTGAAGATAAAAGTCAAGTTTGAAGATAAATGTCAATTTTGAAGATAAATAGAAGATTTTCGCGGGAAAAAGGAAAGATTGAGATAAATGGAAGATTCCCGATAAACTCGAATCTGGGCAAAATGGAAGGACCAAACAGCCAAGGAAGGGAGTATATAAACAAGAGACATAGAGCAGAAGCAGAGGACGAAATCAGACCTAGAGAGGCGACTTTAGCTTAGGAAATTAGGACTTAGCCGTTTAGACTAGCAAGCCGGATCCTTAGAACGTTTCGACGTCTAAGCTCCGCGATTCTCTTTGTAACAGTTGTCAGTCTCTTATTCAATAAAAAGCTCTCACGCAAATTCTTTATTTGTTCTTTGTTCTTCGTTATTGTTATTCATCTATATTCTGTTAACTCTGTTCGTTTTAGTGATTTCCGTAGAGATCCAAGACCTCGGGAAAATTAGGGTTTTCCCTAAGTTTCCATATTTGACGGAAAATCGACGGTGTGAATTTCGGTTCCCACAGTTTGGCGCTAGAAGGAGGGGGGTCGGATTACTCTTACTCATAGCCGCAAAACTCTTGGGCGAGGTGAATGAGTCCTCTCAGCTCGCCATACGACGAGCTGAGCTGCTTGGTTCCACTCACCGTACGGCGAGCTGAGCTGCTAGGTTCAGCTCTCCGTACGGCGAGCTGAGCTGATTGGTTCAGTTCGCCGTACAGCGAGCTGAGCTGATTGGTTCAGCTCGCCGTACGGCGAGCTGAACTGCTTGGTGCGGATAATCTAGATTCGTCGAGTTGATTTGTTTTCGTCGTAGAAACTCAACGGAAAGTCCGATGGAGACGAAACGAAAAGCTGTACGTTCGATATTGGAATAGGATCAGGATCATTATCCTGAGAATTGTGTCCAACTCGCCATTGGGTGATCTGGTCAAACCTTCACACGTTGAGATTTCTCCGATTTGGTTACGAGGTTTGATTGGTGTTATCGTTGCCCTTTTGTTTAGACGGAGAAATTGCGAGCTCGTTTCGTGCTCTTTCGGTGGTTTAGAGTCGCGATTAGGTTTTCGATTTTGTTAATTACTACAGCGTTTGCGTGAGCGTTGGCTATAGGAGAAGTCGCTGCTAGAGTTGTTTTACCCGCGTTTTTGCGTGTTGCGACTTTATATTTCATATATCCAAACATCGTTTTGATCAAGCATTTTGCGGCTTTGAGTAAGAGTAATCCGACCGCCCCTCCTTCTAGCGCCAAACTGTGGGAACCGAAATTCACACCGTCGGTTTCCGTAAAAGAAGGAAACTTAGGAAAACCCTAATTTTCCAGAAGACCCGGATCTCTGCGGAAGCCAACGACAAGTAACCAAATAAATGCGGAAAATATGAAAACATGATAAAACGAATTTATAAAGAAAGTTGATCTTATTTTGAATTCGCGTAAGAGCATTGTGATCTTTACAAGAGATTACAAATGCTTGGCCACAGGGGCCGTCAGTGAGTTATCAACATAAAACCCTAAACCTAGTCGAGTCGCAGCTCGATAACAAAAGACGAAAAAGATAAGAAAAAGAGCGTTTGATTGATTTCGGACTGAACCTTGTGAAAGGCTGCCTACGTACCCCTTTCGAGGATCAAGTCGAACGTAGTTCAGTTGGTAGAGGTGGACAAGAGATCGAACTGCCTGGGCGAGTTCGTCTAGTAATTGAGCGCCAGTCATAGAAACCGAACTTGTCGAGAATAAAGCTTAAGTTTCTAAGTGCGGAAAACTCTAAATCTAGAAAAGTTGTAAGATTCTCAGATGAGAGATCTGAAATTCGTCCCCTGCTTCTGTCCTCTGCCTCTTGCTTATATACTCCCTTCCTAGGCGGTTTAGTCCTTCCATTTTGCCCAGATTCGAGTTTATCGAGAATCTTCCATTTATTTCGATATTTCCTTTTTTCCTACAGAAATCTTCTATTTATCTTCAAACTTGACATTTTTCTTCTTTCTGCGAGTAAATCATCAAAACGTCGTCGTTTTACGGCTTTATACGAGATCGTTTCCTGATGCGATGCCATTTTTAAATAAGTTTCTTGAGTTAATCGTAAAATTTGGCAGTGTTCGATGTTTCGGTTAATCGTTGCCGTTTTCTATGATGCAGTCGAAGTTTTATTAAAAACGCGTTTTTTACAATTTCTCACGAAAATCTCGAGTAAATCGTACAGTTAAGGCAATGTTCGGTGTTTTGTTTAACCGCTGCCGTTTTATACGATTTCCTTGAGTTCTTTCGAGAAAACAAGACTTTACGGTTTTTATCGTAAAACTCGAACTACAGGACGGATCGAGACAAACTGAGAGACGTTCCGACCGTGGTTCAGAACATGGTCTTGCCGAAAGACGTATGCCTTTAATCGAGTACGTGGGAGATCGAGGCTTGGGATAATTAGCTCGACTTACGACGAGCCGAACCGGACCGGATCAGCTTGCTGTACGGCGAGCTATACGGGACGCCGCTAGCTCGCCGTACGGCGAGCTAGTTTGGTCAAGCTATCTCGCAGTACGGCGAGCTTTCATTGGTTGAGATAGCTCGCCGTACGGCGAGCTGAACCAGTTGGATGCGGTTTACGGCGGATGCGGCTTTTCGCGGTTTTGTGCTTAACTCGGACAATCGTGTAATCTGTGTTTGTTTCGTTCTTTCGAGATAACGATTTCCGAGTTTCCGCGGATTTTCTTTGTTTATAAAACTTTTTCTCGAGTTTTATAAAACGACTTCTCGAGTTTTATAAAACGACTTATCGAGTTTTATAAAATGACTTCTCGAGTTTTATAAAACGACTTCTTGGGTTTTATTAAACGACTTATCGAGTTTTATAAAACGACTTCTCGAGTTTAATAAAACGCATTTTTATTTTTGCGGAGACTTTTAGCCATTGATTCCGTCGTGACCGATTTTGACACCAACACCGGTATTGATGCTCAGACACGACGGAGACGATGACCGGAGTTGCAGACGTGGATCGAAGAAGATGGCCACGATGGTGGTAATGTTTATACGAGGGGAAGCTTGACCAAGGCGAACAAGAGATTGACGAGACGCGGGCTATGGCCGTGGTTGGAGAAGACTTGCATAAAGATGACAGAGACTCGACGATTGGAGACAACCCGACGTGGAAAACGACCGCGGCTTTGTGTGACCCGCGTATTCGTGAGAGGGAGCTTTAGGGAGAATCGCGGACAGGCAACGTGGGTCAGCGCAGGCCACTAATTACTTGATTCCAAAATGTTGACCCATTAGTCTGGTTTGACCCGGTTTAATTTAATTAAACCAGCACGAATTTGGACTCACTGTATATAGTTTTAGATCCCAAAAACCCTAATGTATCTCATTTTCTCTCAAGAACTTGTCTCTTATTGTAAAAGGTTAAAAAATTTCATCATTTTAAGGAAGTACTTCATATTATATCTAAAACAAAAAATTTGAGTTCCTCCGTTGGGGATCTCCAAGCAAACGATCAAAGTCCGGTCCCATGGAATCTGAAGATTCTAGGAAGCACACTAGACAAGGGTAACTGAGCATAAGAGACGAGTCTACATCACATGAGGTTTCGATGGGTTCCAAAAACTCATCCCATCTTCATCCATGAGGCAATCAGCTGGAACTGTCGAGGGATTGGAAACAAACTCACAGTTCGACGCCTTACGCAGATGTGTCAGAAGCTTCACCCAGGACTTGTGTTTCTATCTGAGACGAGGAATAAGAGTCTGTTGTTGCATGACATTCAGGCCGACATAGGATTTGATCGTTTATTTACTGTTGAGCTACTTGGACTCAGCGGAGGTTTAGCTTTATTTTTTATGGGTTAATTTCAAGTTAATGTTTTATTTTCACATAACAGAATGATTGACATTGCGGCAGTCATTAATGGAATAAAAGTCTACATGACATTTGTTTATGGGATCCTGTACAAGAAAGAAGAGATTTAGTTTGGGAACGTCTTACGCGGTTCTCAACAACAAGGAATAGAACTTGGTTTCTGATAGGAGATTTTAATGAAATCACCTGTTATGAAGAGAAGGAAGGAGGCAGACAACGCCCAGATAGCTCTTTTTTGCCCTTCAGGCAAATGTTAAGTGATTGTAGTATGCTGGAGTTTCCTTTTCTCAGGGAACATGCTATCTTGGGTTGGAAATAGAGCAGGGATGACGACAGTTAGATGCCGCCTTGATAGGGCTGTTGGGAATGAGGACTGGCATGAGAAGTTCCTTCATTCCAAAGTGAAATATATGAGACTCTGGGGATCGGATCATCGTCCGGTACTAGCTGACATTCTTAAGAAGAAACCCAGGAAAACAAAAAATTTCAAATTTGATAAGAGATGGTTGGACAATGAAGAGCTCAGGAAAATTATACTTGAGGGATGGAAATCACTGGATCTCCCACCAGACGGAAGTATAATGGAGCACATCGCAAGTTGCCGGCGAGCATTAAGTGAATGGAAAAAGCAACACAATCTGAATTTAGAGAAAACTGTGGAGGAGCTTAAGGAAAAGGTAGATCGTTTATCTTCAAACGATGATGCCACTACTAAGGAGATTGCGGCAGCTATTAAGGAACTATCTGACGCTCTTAAGGCGGAGGAGATGTTTTGGAAGCAGAAGTTTAGAGTATTCTGGTTAAGAGAAGGGGATAGGAATACTAAATTATTTCACGCCCTTACGAAGCAGAGGAGAGCGAGGAATAGGATTACCCAATTGCTGGATTAAGATGGGAATGTTGTAGAGGGTGAGGAAGGATTGGTAGCCATTGTTACTTTAGACACATTTTCCAATCATCAAATCCTGAGAAGATAGAGGACGCTCTCTCTGAAATGTCAACCACAATTACGCCAACAGATAATGAGACTTTAACAGCTCCGGCCACCGAATGGGAGGTTAAACTGGCTCTTTTCGCGATGCACCCAGAGAAAGTCCCAAGGCCGGATGGAATGACGGCGCTGTTTTACCAGAAGTTCTGGGATATTGTAAAGGTTGACTTAACTCTTATGGTAAATCAATTCCTATTTGAAGAACAATGCCTTCCAGTTTAAATGATACCAACATATGCTTCTTTCCTAAAGTGGATAAGCCAAATCAGATGAGTCAGTTACGCCCTATCAGCTTATACAATGTTAGTTACAAGATTATCTCTAAGGTCTTATTCCAGAGATTAAAAAAGTTTCTACCAAATAGGATTTCAGAGACCCAGTCAGCCTTTGTTGCTGGGAGACAGATATCTGACAACATTATGATAGCTCAGGAGATGTTTCACACCTTAAGAACAAAACAGAGTGGTCGTAACAAGAGGATGGCTATTAAAACATATATGAGAAAGGCATATGATAGGATGAATGGTCCTTCATTGAGGCCACCATGAGAAAGATGGGATTTTCAGAAGTCTGGATAACTATGATAATGTGATGTGTAACATCAGTAAAGTACAAGGTCCTCATGAATGGACAGCCAAGAGGGAATATCGTCCCGGAGAGAGGTCTACGACAGGGGGATCCTCTGTCCCCTTTCATTTTTATTCTATGCACGGAAGCGCTCGTTAGCCTTCAAAATCACGTAGAGAACCAGGGAAAGATAACGGGGATGCACATCACGCGTGCGTGCCCTTCGGTATCTCACCTTCTCTTTGCTGATGATAGCCTGTTCTTTTGTAAGGCGGAGCCCCGTGAATGTGAAGAAGTAATGAAAGTGGTCAAGATATATGGACAAGCTTCAGGACAATGCATTAATTTTGATAAGTCTTCTTTACTCTTTGGTAAAAGAATCGGTCAGGATGTGAGACGGGAGATCAAAAACACACTTGGGATCCAAAATGAAGGAGGAATGCAGTCATACTTAGGAATACCGGAGGATATCAGTGGGTCCAAATGTAAGCTTTTTGCCTTCCTTAAGGACAAGCTGAGAAATAGAGTGAATGGATGGACTGGACGATGGTTATCTAAAGGGGGCAAAGAAGTTATGATAAAATTGATACTGCTTGCTCTTCCAACTTATGTAATGTCATGCTTTCTTCTCCCCTTGGAGATTTGCGAGAATTTAGCTAGTGCCATTGCACAGTTTTGGTGGAGTTTAAACCCCCCAAAAAGGGATATTCACTGGACTACATGGGACACATTATGCTTATCCAGAGAAGATGGTGGAATTGGCTTTAGGATGATCCATGAGTTCAACGTAGCGCTACTAACAAAACAGTTATGGAGACTTGTACAAAATCCGGACTCCCTGGTAGCTCGCATTTTAAGAGGCCGGTACTACAGATTGAGTACGCCTTTGCGTCAGATCACTACTAGTAGCCCATCATATGTGTGGACAAAAATATATCGGCGTGAATAGAACTGTTATTGTTGGGAATTCGACAAAAAGTCCACTCGGGCTATGATGTTAAAGCTTGGGAAGATCCTTGGATCCCTACTATACCCGCGAGACCAACAACCCCATCGGCACCGGTTTTGCATCCGAATATGCGAGTGAGCGATTTGATTAATCAAACAACAAAGACTTGGGATGAGAGCCGCCTCCAGAACTATGTAGCTGTGCTGATATACCACTCATTAAGAGTATGGCCATTAGTTCCACGCATCGCTGGGATACGTACTGCTGGATCTATACAAGGAATGGACAATATACAGTTAAATCTGTATACTGGGTAGCATGGAATATCTTGATGAAGGAAGAGGAATCTGCTGTATGTGAACCTAGTATCAAAAAACTCCAAGCACATGCCTGGAAGTTCAGGGCTCCTCAAAAGATTTGCCATCTTATGTGGCAATTGATAATAGGCCATGTGGCTGTTACGAGTATCTTAAACTATAGGCATATGAGATGTGATAACCACTGTCCTCGCTGTGGGGAACCCGAGGAAACGATTACACATGCAATCTTTGAAAGTCCACCTCCATTACAAGTTTGGGCGTTATCATCTACGCCTACCAATCCCGGATTGTTTCCGTTACAAAGCACATACGCGAACATGGATTATCTCTTCTGGAGGAAAAATGCCATAATGGAACCGAAAATTGATAGGGATCCTTAACCCTGGTTAATTTGGTATATTTGGAAGGCTCATAATAATAAGCTATTCAGAGGTATTGATGGAACCCGTTGGAGGTAGCGCGCCATGCAGAAAGTGAATGCCAAGCCTGGTTCAAAGGAAATGAGCAGGATATATCGTAACCCCTTGGGAACAGAATAGATGAAGATCAGGCCATAAGTCTGGGTAACATATGCATGGTAGATGGATCTTGGAATTCTACTGACCTTTTCAGTGGATGTGGATGGGTGTTGAATGATTGCTCTGGAAATGGCCAGTTAATGGGGATGCGTAATTTCGATAGAGTGGAGTCAGCGTTGCATTCAGAGTTAGAGGCACTGCAGTGGGCAATGGAGAACATGCTTCAACATTCGCCATGTCAGAGCTTTGGAACTGATTGCAAGGAGATGATCACGATGCTCAGGAATCCTCATGCATGCCCCAGCTTCTCTACGGAACTAGAAAAACTCTTGAGACTGAGGATCTGTTTCCCGGACTTTCAAGATTTTTTATGTTCCTAGGTTACAGAACGGCTTTTCCGATTCTCTAGCTAAGACGGCTAGGTCTTTTTATCGTAAGCTTGTGTACGTTGGTTGTTCTATTCCGGTCTGGTTACGCATACCACCTCAAGTTTGAGTAATAGATCAGCCGTTTGATGTCAAAAAAAAAAACATGATTAGCCTTGAATTCATCTTGGGTTTAAGATTTCTCATGGAGATTAGAGAGTAGACACTTTTTGAATCCATGGGTCAGGTAGATTTAGGGTGATTAGTGAAGAGTTAAGGTATTTAATGTTAGACCTACTAGTTTCTATGCTTATCACTTGTGTTTAATGCTATTCTAGATTTGATCACTCTAGGATTGATCCTTCATGGCCACAAGGTGTATGTTGAAATGTCTGAACCAAAGTGCAATTGCTCTTTGCTTGCTTACTGAAAGACATTTGTTGTTAAGGATGCTTAGATGGTTAATAGACTTAAGCTTATTGCTTGTTTGATAATATTAGGCCAAAGACATTTGATGTTTAGTACTTGATTACAAAGGGATTATTGTCAGAACAATGAATTAATCTATTTGAATGAGTTCTAGACATATATAGACTTGTGATTGCTTGAAGCTTGCACCTTGACATGGAAACTAATTGCTTTAGATCAATTGCCTTAATCCCATGGGTTCTACCTTATAATTTGAGTGAAAGTTGTTCTTGCACTTATTTTTTTGATTGGATTTGAGATCACCTTTATTTATACTTAGATCTTTGGTTGTTACAAATCATCCATCTTCTTGTTTGCTTAGATTAAGAAAGCTTGTGTATTCTTAGTGCTACAAGTCTCTAGTTATCTGTGGGTTCGACAATCTTTTATAATACATTGATTTGAGCTTGGACCCTTGAAAAATCATGCATCACTGGTGCTTTGCTGTCGATCGACGATAAGAGGTGTATATCAATAGACATTCATCTCGGATGTTGACTCTAGCTGGTTCAGTGAACTGCTATGAGTTTCTTCTATCTTTATGTCCAAAATACACCAAAATCATGACATTGCTCTAAAACATATTTGAACCTGTAAATATTCCAAAAGACTCCAAAACATAATAAATGGACTCTAAAACACTTATAACCAAATAAAGATACACTGAGCATTGAGAATGAAGTGGGGTATAGGCACTTATCTTTTTATCCCGGAGAATATAAGTGGATCGAAATGCAAGATTATTGCGGTACTTATAGAAAAAATCGATCATAGGATTAGTGGATGGTCTGGTAGGTTGCTGACTAAGGGTGGAAAGGAAGTCCTTATAAAAGCAATATCATTGGCGTTACAGACATATGTTATTCCAAGTTTTTTTTTGCTTTTCTGGAAATATGTGAAACATTAGCGAGTGTCATTGCACGCTTTTAGGGGAGAACAAATCCTCCTAACAAAGGAATGCACAGAGCGAACTAGATCAGCTCCCACATTTTTCAGAAAATCATAGCTTAAGTGAATCTGTTCTGGTGCAGAACATACTTCCGTAGTCGTCCACAATCCAAAGATCAGGGTTCTATTTAGCTACTCGAGAACACAATAATTAAAACCAATTTATTGAAGGAAATCTATCACCTTACAATTCTATAGTTTTGGCCAATCTGTCATAACCCTAATATAAACCCTAAATCTTACAAGTGAATTACTTAGACATGCCAAAAAAAAATCATAGCAATAATCTAAACATAATGTAGAAAACGTCGAGTTCCAATGCAAAGCTTTGAAGGATTTTTGGATCTTCTCTCCAACTTAATGAAGCACCCTAAACTTTTTGATGTCTTACGAGATCTGTAAAAAACGTGTTGGTTGCCTAATACAAAGGCATATCATTTAGATATTAGGTTAAAACTAGTCAAGAGTAATCTTTTTATCATGTGAAAGTATTGGTTTAAAGTTGACCAGGAAACAAGTCGGGTCTCTTGTGCTTCGCTGTCGATCGACGATAAGAGGTGTCTGGCGATAGACATTCATATCGGATGTTGACTCTGGCAGGTTCAAAGAACAGCTATGAGTTTCTTCTATCTTTATCTAAAAAATACACCAAAATCACGACATTGCTCCAAAACATATTCGAACCTGTAAATATTCCAAAAAGACTCTAAAACATAATAAATGGACTCTAAAACACTTATATACATTGGGTAAAAAGCGGTAAAATCATGGTATATCACAGAGAATCAAGGAAAGATAGACAGAATGGGCATTGCATGTGCTAGCTTCTCGAAATCCCACTTATTATTTGTTGATGATAGCCTTTTCTTCTGTAAGGGACAGCCCCGTGAATGTGATGAAGCAATGAAAGTAGTAGAGGGTTATTGGAATGCATTAGGATAGTGTATAAATTTTAGGAAGAGAGTTTCAGAAGATATACAGAAATCAATTAAAAATACACTGAGCATTAAAAATGAAGGGGGTATGGGCACTTATCTTTGTATCCCTGAGAATATAAGTGGATCAAAATGCAAGCTTTTTGCGTTTCTTAAGGAAAAAATGATAATAGGATTAGTGGATGGTCTGGTAGGTGGCTGGCTACGGGTGGAAAGGAAGCCCTTATTAAAGTAATAGCAACAGCATTGGCATTACATGCATATGTTATGCCAAGTTTTCTTGCTTCTCTAGAAATATTTGAAAAATTAGAGAATGTCATTGCATGCTTTTGGTGGATCACAAAGCCTCGTAATAGAGGAATGCACAGAGCGAACTAGATCAGCTCCCACGTTTTTCTAGAATTCATAGCTTAAGAGAATCTATTCTGGTGCAAAACCTACTTCCGTAGTCGTCCACAATCCTAAGAGCAGAGTTCTAGTTAGCTACTCTAGAAAACAATCATTAAAACCAATTTCTTGAAGGATATCTATCACCTTAGGAATTCTATAGTTTTGGCTAATCTTTCATAAGCCTAATATAAACCCTAAATATAACAAGTGAATTACTCAAACATTGCAAAACAAATCATAGCAATAGTCTAAATAAAACACATAGATAGAATAAGGTAGAAAAACTCGAGTGGGAATGCAATGATCTGAAGGATTTTTGGATCTTCTCTCCAACTTACTAAAACACCCTAAAATTTTTGATGTGTTAAGAAATCTGTAAAAGCATCTGTGTTACCTACTACAAAGGCAGAGCAATTAAATATTAGGTTAAAACTAGTCAGGTGTAGTCTTGTTGTTTTGTGAGTTTTTTGGTTTAAAGTCGGCCAGGAATCAAGTCGGGTCTCTGGTGCTTTGCTGTCGATCGACGACAACAGGTGTCTGCCGATCGACATTTATCCCGGATGTTGACTCTGGCTGGTTCAATGAACAGCTACAAATTTATTCTATCATTATCTCCAAAATACTCCAAAATCACGACATTACTCCAAAACATATTAAATGGACTCTAAAACACTTATATACACTGGGTAAAAACTGGTTAAAGCATGGTATATCACAGAGAATCAAGGAAAGATAGACATAATGCGTAATGCACGTGCTAGCTCCTCGGCATCCCACTTAATATTTGTTGGTGATAGCCTTTTCTTCTGTAAGGTAGATCCCCGTGAATGTGATGAAGCAATGAAAGTAGTAGAGGGTTATTTGAATGCATCATGACATTATTTAAATTTTGGGAAGAGAGTTTAAGAAGATATACAGAAGCCAATTAAAGATACACTTAACATTGATAATGAAGGGGGTATGGGAACTTATCTTTGTATCCCGGAGAACTTAAGTGGATCAAAATGCAAGATTTTTTATTTTCTTAAGGAAAAAATGATCATAGGATTAGTGGATGGTATGGTAGGTGGCTGGCTAAAGGTGGAAAGGAAGTCCTTATTAAAGCAATAGCATTGGCGTTAAAAACATATGTTATGCGAATTTTTTTTTGTTTTTCTGGAAATATGTGAAAAATTAGCTAGTGTCATTGCACGCTTTTTGTAGATCCCAAATCATCGTAATAGAGGAATGCACAAAGCGAACTAGATCATCTCCCACTTTTTTCTAGATATCATAGCTTAAGGAAATCTATTCTGGTGCAGAACCTACTTCCGTAGGCGTCCACAATCCTAAGAGCAGAGTTCTCCTTAGCTACTTTAAAACGCAATCATTAAAACCAAATTTTTGAAGGATATCTATCACCTTAGAAATTCTATTGTTTTGGCCAATATTTCATAACCTTAATATGAACCCTAAATCTAACAAGTGAATTACTCAGACATAGTGTTGGGATCAAAATCGATACGACGGAATCAACGACCAAAACTTTCCACAAAAATAAAAATACGTTTAATAAAACTCGTAAAGCTGACTGTCCCGAGCCTCGACCTCCCACATCCTCGATTCAAGGCATACGTCCTTCGCCTATCGTGTTTTGAACCACGGTTGAAACGTTTTTCGTTTCGTCTCGATCCTTCCTATTGCTCAAGTTTTATGATAAGAACCTTAAAATCTTGTTTTCTCGAAAAAACTCAAGGAAATCATATAAAACGGCAATGGTTAAACGAGACATCGAACATTGCCTAACTATACCATTTACTCGAGACTTTTCGTGAGAAATTGTAAAAAACGCGATTTTAATAAAACCTTGAGTAAATCATAGACAACGACGACGAATAACCGAAACATCGAACATTGCCAAACTTTGCAATTAACTCGAGAAACTTATTTAAAAACGGCATCGCATCAGGAAACGATCTCTTATAAAGTCGTAAAACGGTTTTATTGCAAAATGGCTCGAAAAGTCCTAAAACGCGATAAAAGCCCAAAGATATGACGACGTTTTAACGATTTACTCGCAGAAAGAAGATTGGTGCGGCCTTGGATAGGAAGACCTCGTCCCAATCACACTTGAGGGATGATGGGTGGATCCTTGAGCCTGAGAAGCTCTTGGACGTTGGATGATCTTCACAATAGGGCTGCGGAATGCCCTAAAGTTGTTTAGCGACTCCTGAGACACAGGTGCACCCTGCTTCATGTCTAGGATGAATCACGGAAGCTCACGCTA